>OZ026616.1:75608844-75611883 GCA_964020975.1 Hermodice carunculata
GCGATCCAGTTGAAATAAATATGTTTAAACTAAGGGAGAGATTGCAAGAGAGAAGAGAGAGAGAGAGAGAGAGAGAGAGAGAGAGAGAGAGAGAGAGAGAGAGAGAGAGAGAGAGAACCCCGATTAGTCTCTGGAGAACCCCACGATTAGTGACATCTCGATGTACTATAGAGCGATCCAGTTGAAATAAATATGTTTAAACTAAGGGAGAGAGAGAGAGAGAGAGAGAGAGAGAGAGAGAGAGAGAGAGAGAGAGAGAGAGAGAGAGAGAGAGAGAGAGAGTCCCCCGATTAGTCTCTGGAGAACCCCCAGATTTGTGACATCTCTATGTACTATAGGGCGATCCAGTTGAAAATGAATATATTTAAACTGAGGGAGGGAGAGAGAGAGAGAGAGAGAGAGAGAGAGAGAGAGAGAGAGAGAGAGAGAGAGAGACAGAGAGAGAGAGAGAGTCCCCGATTAGTCTCTGGAGAACCCCCAGATTTGTGACATCTCTATGTACTATAGGGCGATCCAGTTGAAATAAATATATTTAAAACATGTATGGGAGGGAGAGGAGAGAGAGAGAGAGAGAGAGAGAGAGAGAGAGAGAGAGAGAAGGAGACAGAGAGAGAAGGAGAGAGAGAGAGAGAGAGAGAGAGAGAGAGAGAGAGAGAGAGAGAGAGTGTGTGTGTGTGTGTGTGTGTGTGTTTTTCCCAGTGTTTTCAGTTATGGAGGGGGTAAGGAGGTTTTTCTGTATTGACCTACTGGGTAATTTTATTTGCCATACTTACATACTGGAATCCCTTTTTAATTTCCGTACTTCTTACAAACCATTATTCGTACATCTAAAAATAAATCTTACCTTGTACAAGGGAAAAATTATCACTTAAAGCAGCGTACTTGCTCCCCACCCCCACCCCCACCCCTACCCCTAGCCCCCTAGTTATGTATAGTTTATACGGATGATACTTTGTTTGAAAGTTCATAGCACTCTGTAAATTGTTGTTGATTGTTTATCTGTGATATCTGACAGTTTCTATGTTGCTTTCGACTATCCGTTACAGTCGGTTTCTATTGAATATCTCTTGAAATACAAAATTAAACTAAGGAAAGATGATTTGCTGCATAGCAAATCGGTGTGTGTGTCTTGAAAGCATATTGGTATTCCATAACACAGGAGTAGAAGTTGGAATAGCATCTCTATCTATTATAGCTTTGAAGTTATTCAAGATTTAAAATTTCTAATGGTGCTATTTAGTATAATTTAAATTGCTACAACTGTTATTTTCATTCATTAGGTGCGCAATGGTCAACAACCCCAAGTAGAAGTTGGAACGACATCTCTGTCTATTATAGTGTTGAAGATATTCAAGATTGAAAATTTCGAATACTGCTAATTAGCATAATTTAAATTGCTACAACTTTGTTTTAGATTCAGTTACATGCGCAATGGTCAATAACCCCTGGTAAAAGTTGAAATTACATCTCTATCTATAATAGTTTTGAAGATATTTAATTTTTAAAAATTTCAAATGCTGCTAATTAGCATAATTTAAATGGCGACAACTTTTGTTTTAAATTCATTAGATGTGCACTGGTCAATACCCTCTAGGGAAAGTTGAATGTCATCTCTATCTATTAGTATTATACTTTTGCAGATATTCAAGATTTAAAATTTCAAATGCGCCTTATTTGCATAATTTTAAACATCTTTATTCCTCTGTATAAAACGGTCAAACTCCTTGTATGGAGGTACAACCATGCCAAGTTTGGAGTTTCTATGTATAATAGTGTCCGAGAAAAGTGTCGGACAAATTTGCTGGTAAAGAAGAAGAAAGAAAGAAAGAAAGAAAGAAAGAAAGAAGAAAGAAAGAAAGAATGAAAGAAAGAAAGAAAGAAAGAAAGAAAGAAAGAAAGAAAGAAAGAAAGAAAGAAAGAAAGAAAGAAGAAAGAAAGAAGGAAAAAAAGAAAAGTGTGTGTTGACACACACACTATAATTAATTTACCTTGTCGAACTACCTCGTCGTTTCCAGCCTGTTGCCAGAGTTAGTGAAAACAAGGATTTTTCAAAACTTTGGTTTTGTTTAATTTTATTTTGATTAAGTCTTTGGGCAGGTTCGTGTACACGGTTAGTCTCCATATGATCCTCCTTGGTCGCTATATGTTTCTGATGTGCCCTCGTCGGCGAGCCCCCACATCAGCGAACGCAATAGCGAGTAAGGGGGATGCTTGGTGGCAAATACACGGCGTTCTTTCGAGTGTTTCTCTCTCTATCTGTGTGTGTGTGTGTGTGTGTGTGTGTGTGTGTCTCTCTCTCTCTCTCTCTCTCTCTCTCTCTCTCTCTCTCTCTCGTCTCTCATCTCTCTCTCTCTCTCTCTCTGATAACAGCTGATAATATACAATTACCAATACACATTTTGTGATTTTAACGGTGTATTCATTGCATGTTTTATTGTCTAGCATCAAAGGAAGATTGAACGGGCAAGTAATCATCGGCAAGACTACTCAAACAGCTGACGAACAAACAGAGTACCAATTTGTGAGTAAAATATCAAAGAAACTTGTAATGGCCAAGGCAAATATAAGAACTTGGTACCAGTGCATTACTCATGGTACCAGTGCAATACTCTTGGCAATGCACATACATTATACTTAAAATACATGTATATTGATATGATGAACTTTGTAAATGCCTCAGATATTTGTTAAAATTTGGGTACTTGCCGGGGTACTTGTCAACATAACTTTTGGAAAAAGTCTAGGGTTAGAAGGTGGTTGTTAGTTTCCGTATTGGAGGAGGATCATCCTGAGATGTCAAAACTATTCACTTATGTCCAAAATTATTTCCGGCCTTTCCCAGTTTTACCCGTTTCGTCGTATGCAATTAACGCCGAAGTTATGTAAATATATTGCTAATTTGAAGATTAAGTTTTATCTACAACTTTGTTTCTTTCTTTATGTCCGTGTGCCAACACAGACATATTGTTTTTCTTTCTTTCTTTCTTTCTTTCTTTCTTTCTTTCTTTCCTTTCTTTCTTTCTTTCTTTCTTTCTTTCT
>OZ026616.1:75612083-75641138 GCA_964020975.1 Hermodice carunculata
TATATATATATATATATATATATATATATATATATATATATATATATATATACATATATATATTAAAGCTGCGCTCTCTTTTTACGGTGCTGGCCGTTTACATATTAAATGCATCATGAAAAGTTTATGAGCCAGTCGCTTTAATTGCCTTGGTTCCCGAAGACTCCAAGTCCACCCCATACTTATAATGCTGGCCCGCACGCAAATAATCGTTGCACGATAAAAGGCATACATAGAAATATATGACGTAGTTCCACGAAGTCAAATGGCGACGTCCGAAGACTTTTGTTGACGTTAGTCGTTACCATAGAAAAGTCGGTGGCTTGCCGTTCACCATATCTACGTGTAGACCTGCTACTTTTATTTGACATTCATGAAGTTCTCGCCAAGAAACCATTTTACGAGTTTGAAATGGCGCAAGATACCAAGAATAATGGGTAAGTCACATGGTAAGTTTTAATGGGAACAGTTCAAAACTATTTACCATTTCATGTGTAGACATAGACATGGGCCTGTAAAAGTAAGGTTGCTTGCTGTGTGTTTTGTCCAAGAATTATGCTTAAAGAAGCGGAATTATTAATTCGAAATCACACAAGAAGTACAGTAATTCTGACAGATAATACACTCTGATTTCACCGGCAGATCCATGGGGGTGGGGGAGGTGGGAGGTCCGATCAAACCTTCTGCGATGTAAAAATAAATAAATAAATGAATGGATAAATAAATAAATAAATAGATAAATAAAAAGATATAAATAAATAAATAAATAAATAAATTAAATAAATAAATAAATAAACAAATAAATAGATAAAAAGATATAAATAAATAAATAAAGAAAGAAAAAGATATAAATAAATAAATAAATAAATACATGAATGAATCAATGAATTGATAAATAAATAAATGAATAAATGAATGAATGAATGAAATAAAATTTAAAAAAAAACATTGGAGGATAAAATCAAACAACTTGCCTAATTACCACCGCTTTCAAATTAAATTTACTGTCTGGAGGTATATCAAAACATTTTTTTGTCTTCAAACTGTTACTGTCATACTTTCATATATAATCGTTACGTTTAAATATACATTTTGTGTGCCTTTTGGTATTTAAATGCTGCACATTGCATCAAAGGATTGGTCTACGCAATATAGTAACTCGTGCTACTGATGTTGCCATTATGGTTATGACTTTTGTCCATTTTGTTGTTTGAAACCAGCGACAGTTTAGTCATATCGCTAATTCAGTCACGCGTAATTATAATATATGAGGGACAGTCATTGCGGCTCTTAGCGTATCCTGATACGTATCCGTGTATTTTTGTTTGGTACAACGCCATAGCTTTCTTTCTCTCCGTCTTTTCTTTTTAGTTGATGAAAGTGTAATGTATGGAATTGTCTAGTCCTAATCTAGCAGTTGGGGGCACATGTTTAAGTTGAAAATTATTGTGCTAATTGTGAAATACACTGCAACACAGGAAAGTGCTTTGAAGTGGCTTTCTCTTTTTTTTATTTTGTGTATTTAATAAAAGCACCCCTATGGGAAAAGGGCACACAAGGTCCATGTCTTCAAAATACTATGAAACTGAACAGTGTCCCTGAATTTGTTCTTAACTGCATCAGGTGTAAAATTATGAGATTGCAAAGTCAAAATTTGCTAATTTGCACACCAAAACTTTGATTTTAAAATTGATGACTCATATCGCAATATGGGCCTACAGGGACAATTTAATGAGTTTTATGTGTCTCAGATATCAAATTGTCTATCTGAAAATAGAGTCTTAAATACCAAGAAAACGCCTCTGAGAGTATTGATTTTTAAAAATTTCCGGGAGGAGGGAGGGAGGGCGGTGGACACCCCGTTGGTCAGCGGCACTCGCAATTTGAAACCTTGTTTTAGAAAGTCTGGATCCACCCCTGGTTTTTCGGTTGAATGCAATCGTCATTGCGTGTGCGATAGTAGAAGCATAATCAGTTATCCACTTCCATCCTATACATCTATCCATGGAGCTAGAATTTTACCTCCTTGATCTAACAATTTAAAATTCATACAGACGAAAACAAAATCTTACTCTTCATCAAATGTTGTGACGACATTTCAAATTGCAAAATATTGCTTATCCCCGCCTCCAGGAACAGATAATTGGTATTCCTCTTCCCTGTATCATCTGACTCAGTATTCGTATCTCCCCCAACACACACACACACACACACACACACACACACACACACACACACACACACACACACACACACACATACACACCTCAGAGAGAGAGAGAGAGAGAGAGAGAGAGAGAGAGAGAGAGAGAGAGAGAGAGAGAGAGAACCCCCGATTAGTCTCTGGAGAACCCCCCGATTAGTGACATCTCGATGTACTATAGGGCGATCCAGTTGAAATAAATATGTTTAAACTAAGGGAGAGAGAGCAAGAGAGAAGAGAGAGAGAGAGAGAGAGAGAGAGAGAGAGAGAGAGAGAGAGATGAGAGAAGAGAGAGAGAGAGAGAGAGAACCCCGATTAGTCTCTGGAGAACCCCCCCGATTAGTGACATCTCGATGTACTATAGAGCGATCCAGTTGAAATAAATATGTTTAAACTAAGGGAGAGAGAGAGAGAGAGAGAGAGAGAGAGAGAGAGAGAGAGAGAGAGAGAGAGAGAGAGAGAGAGAGAGTGTCCCCGATTAGTCTCTGGAGAACCCCCAGATTTGTGACATCTCTATGTACTATAGGGCGATCCAGTTGAAATGAATATATTTAAACTGAGGGAGGGAGGGAGAGAGAGAGAGAGAGAGAGAGAGAGAGAGAGAGAGAGAGAGAGAGAGAGAGAGAGAGAGAGAGAGAGAGAGAGAGAGAGTCCCCGATTAGTCTCTGGAGAACCCCCAGATTTGTGACATCTCTATGTACTATAGGGCGATCCAGTTGAAATAAATATATTTAAACTGAGGGAGGGAGAGAGAGAGAGAGAGAGAGAGAGAGAGAAGGAGAGAGAGAGAGAGAGAAGGAAGAGAGAGAGAGAGAGAGGAGAGAGAGAGAGTGAGACGAGAGAGAGAGAGAGAGAGAGAGAGAGAGAGAGAGAGAGAGAGTGTGTGTGTTTCCCAGTGTTTCAGTTATGGAGGGGGGTAAGGAGGTTTTTCTGTATTGACCTACTGGGTAATTTTATTTGCCATACTTACATACTGGAATCCCTTTTTAATTTCCGTACTTCTTACAAACCATTATTCGTACATCTAAAAATAAATCTTACCTTGTACAAGGGAAAAATTATCACTTAAAGCAGCGTACTTGCCCCCACCCCCACCCCCCACCCCTACCCCTAGCCCCCTAGTTATGTATAGTTTATACGGATGATACTTTGTTTGAAAGTTCATAGCACTCTGTAAATTGTTGTTGATTGTTTATCTGTGATATCTGACAGTTTCTATGTTGCTTTCGACTATCCGTTACAGTCGGTTTCTATTGAATATCTCTTGAAATACAAAATTAAACTAAGGAAAGATGATTTGCTGCATAGCAAATCGGTGTGTGTGTCTTGAAAGCATATTGGTATTCCATAACACAGGAGTAGAAGTTGGAATAGCATCTCTATCTATTATAGCTTTGAAGTTATTCAAGATTTAAAATTTCTAATGGTGCTATTTAGTATAATTTAAATTGCTACAACTGTTATTTTTCATTCATTAGGTGCGCAATGGTCAACAACACCCCTAGTAGAAGTTGGAACGACATCTCTGTCTATTATAGTGTTGAAGATATTCAAGATTGAAAATTTCGAATACTGCTAATTAGCATAATTTAAATTGCTACAACTTTTGTTTTAGATTCATTACATGCGCAATGGTCAATAACCCCCTGGTAAAAGTTGAAATTACATCTCTATCTATAATAGTTTTGAAGATATTTAATTTTTAAAAATTTCAAATGCTGCTAATTAGCATAATTTAAATGGCGACAACTTTTGTTTTAAATTCATTAGATGTGCACTGGTCAATAACCCTCTAGGGAAAGTTGAATGTCATCTCTATCTATTAGTATTATACTTTTGCAGATATTCAAGATTTAAAATTTCAAATGCGCCTTATTTGCATAATTTTAAACATCTTTATTCCTCTGTATAAAACGGTCAAACTCCTTGTATGGAGGTACAATCATGCCAAGTTTGGAGTTTCTATGTATATATAGTGTCCGAGAAAAGTGTCGGACAAATTTGCTGGTAAAGAAGAAAGAAGAAGAAAGAAAGAAAGAAAGACAAGAAAGAAAGAAAAGAAAGAAAGAAAGAGAAAGAAGAAAAGAAAGAAAGAAGGAAGGAAAAACAGAAAAGTGTGTGTTGACACACACACTGTAATTAATTTACTTTGTCGAACTACCCTCGTCGTTTCCAGCCTGTTGCCAGAGTTAGTGAAAACAAGGATTTTTCAAACTTTGGTTTTATTTAATTTTATTTTGATTAAGTCTTTGGGCAGGTTCGTGTACACGGTTAGTCTCCATATGATCCTCCTTGGTCGCTATATGTTTCTGATGTGCTCTCGTCCGGCGAGCCCCCACATCAGCGAACGCAATAGCGAGTAAGGGGGATGCTTTGGTGGCAAAATACACGGCGTTTCTTTCGAGTGTTTACTCTCTCTATCTGTGTGTGTGTGTGTTTGTGTGTGTGTGTGTGTGTGTGTGTGTGAGTGTGTGTGTGTCTCTCTCTCTCTCTCTCGTCTCTCTCTCTGATAACAGCTGATAATATACAATTACCAATACACATTTTGTGATTTTAACGGTTGTATTCATTGCATGTCTTTATTGCTGTTCTAGCATCAAAGGAAGATTGAACGGGCAAGTAATCATTGGCAAGACTACTCAAACAGCTGACGAACAAAACAGAGTACCAATTTGTGAGTAAAATATCAAAGAAACTTGTAATGGCCAAGGCAAATATAAGAACTTGGTACCAGTGCATTACTCATGGTACCAGTGCAATACTCTTGGCAATGCACATACATTATACTTAAAATACATGTATATTGATATGATGAACTTTGTAAATGCCTCAGATATTTGTTAAAATTTGGGTCACTCTGCCGGGGTACTTGTCAACATAACTTTTGGAAAAAGTCTAGGGTTAGAAGGTGGTTGTTAGTTTCCGTATTGGAGGAGGATCATCCTGAGATGTCAAAACTATTCACTTATGTCCAAAATTATTTCCGGCCTTTCCCAGTTTTACCCGTTTCGTCGTATGCAATTAACGCCGAAGTTATGTAAATATATTGCTAATTTGAAGATTAAGTTTTTATCTACAACTTTGTTTCTTTCTTTATGTCCGTGTGCCAACACAGACATATTGTTTTTCTTTCTTTCTTTCTTTCCTTTCTTTCTTTCTTTCTTTCTTTCTTTCTGTCCTTCCCTTCCTTCCTCCCTTCCTCGTTCTTTCTTTCTTTCTTTCTTTCTTTCTTTTTTTTTATATGAAGCAAACTGATAATGAGGGCCCCATACTCTGGTAATCGTAACCAAGACATCGCAAAACACCAGTGGAGCAGCGCTTATTTATGCAGATTGCGCACTTCAAAGTTAAGGATAAGACGAATTAATGTCTTATATTGTTGTCATGATTATATGCAAACATAACAACATAGACATAGTAACCAGAGAGAGAGAGAGAGAGAGAGAAAACGAAATTACATATGTGTATGTATACGATTTTTTTATGGTAACATACTATGCATGTTGCTTTACTAAATAGAGAAACAACGGAACATGGTATTAAAATCTTAGAGAAAAAATATTTTTTTGTGCATTACCCATAAATATAGTTATTACAAAGGAACATTTTTGTTTGGCGACCCAATTTTTTTTTAGTTTTCTAGGGAGAAACATTTATTTGAAAGTTTATTATCGAATCATAAAGGTTCTGAGCTATATATGATGTTTGTCCGTTTAATTTTTGACAGCTTTCATGATTGTGCAGGGTTTACATACAGTGCAACCTTATGACTTGTTAATTTATTGTCATGAGGAATGTATCATCATCATCATCATCATCATCATCATCATCATCATCATCATCATCATCATCATCATCATCATCATTATCATTATTATTATTATTATTATTATTATTATTATTATTATTATTATTAAATATTGCTACCGTCTGTCTCTTGAAAAGGTCAAGTGGCATTGTATATGTAAATGAATACGTATTATGGAAAGGAGTTAACATTGTTGCATAACTTTTTCTTTAATCCGTTTTCCATTGAAAATAGCATGCGTTTTAAATAGCATCAACATACTACCCCTGTTTATAGTCAGTGATATGTTTGGGCATACAATAGTGTTTCGTGCTTGTCCATACAGATTATACCTATGTATTACACACATACACACACACACACACACACACACACACACACACATACACATTATACTTCAGCAACGGGGGGGGGGGGGATCCACACATACATAATATACAAGACTTAGCAGACAGCAGACAGCAGACAGCAGACAGCAGACAGCAGACTTGAGTGGACCAAACACCGGTCCCGTTAAGCCTGGCCATCTTTATGCTTATGCATGTATATATGGTCACCGTAAATGCTGAAAAAAATATGCTTACATATATCTGATACTCAGTTAATGGGAAACAAAAACTGTTTTTATTTTAATTTGTTAGGACAATACAAAGAAGGCAAAAAAAAAAAAAGAAAAGAAAAAAAAATGGTTATATGAAAAATAAAGAAAAAACGACAAAAAAGTTCTGGAGAATCCGGGTATCGATCCCGGTACCTCTCACATGCTAAGCGAGCGCTCTACCACTTGAGCTAATTCCCCGTCTGTACTTACACAAGCAAAACAAACAAATATATATTGTAAAATTTGCTTTCAGTTCTGACCAAGGATACTTGAGGGAATTCTTTGCACATTTGAGCATAATTAACCATACTGTTGAAATTTTGAAACATTATTTTGTTACATAACAAGATCTATGTGAAAAACAAATATAAAACGGAAGCCAATAACCGGAAGCGGAAAAATCAATCTCCTGTTTAGGAGATACAATAATTATCTCTGGCATTCAGTGGTGGTTTCAAGTTCAGTTTGGCCATGTCAGCCGCTTCAACCAACGCATTCATATTGACGTTTGAACATCGATTGTGTCAATATATTCCCGCCAACAGTTATGTTCACTTTAAACATGCTGAACTTTATGCCGTGCATTGCTATTGCTGCTGTGGGAGTGAGGAAAATCTTTGCGAGCGATAATAGGTTAGTCTGTGAAGTGCAGGCAGAACTGAAGAAATCTTGGTCGGAAAGACAGTAAATGAAAATACGACATACGTCGAACTGAAGGCTCACTACATGGAGAAGTGAACATTTCTGTAAAAATCAATGAGGTCTGCTTGTCTGCCGTAGTCCAACAAGTACCAGGTGGCCCATTGCTATTGACTTTTGTGGTCTATGGGTGAAAGAAAAATGGATGAGACATGGGCCTGGGGAAACGGTTGTGGTGGTTGTGTCGTTGACCAACAGAAACAGGTTCTGAGCTATATATATTTGCATGACACCATCGACTGAGGATAACTTGCTTCGTGTATGAAACAACATTAACCAGCTGATATCCGTGATAAACTCTGGCCCAAGTAATATAAAGGTAATAATATTGCTGTGGCTCTCCGCTTCTGTGACGTGGTCCTGTGTGACACAGGTTGCCTTGGAAAAATTAAGGGAAAGACAACAAATATAAATGAAGCAGAGGAAACCATGGTTATCCTAATCAGCTCATGCTGCCATGTTTTCCAGGACCAGAGCTGAGGCAAAGGGCCCACCACACACTCTCTCACAGCTTTGGTTGGCCCCTGGTCCTGGAGATATCCCCCCTACGCTCATCGCTTGCAGTCTCCTCCTCCCCCCCCCCCCCATTTAAAAAAAAAATAGCTGTTATAAGGGCTACCACCATTCCGTCTCCTCCGTGCACTCTGAAGTTCTAGTTTACCCTGTTGCTATCAAGCCTTATCAATTCATTTCTTTTCTCCCAACACCCTACCAGGTAGTTCTGTACACTTTTCGTGCCTTTCCTGCCTCTCAGAAAGCCACCCTTCAAACCTAAAACCCATGCTACAAGTTCCTCATCCTTTAAACACTGAACCTCTTTTAGACCCTTGTTATTATAGTCTTCCCTGTGCCGCTTTCTGAAAAATTTGTCTCTTATCTCGCTATAGTATATGCATCACACCACAACAGCCAATGAGCCACTCTTTCTTCTGCCTCTTGTCTGCATACCTTACGTTACCATTATTACCTGTTGTCCACTTCTGTTTTTGCTTTTCTAGATTGATCACTCCTGCCCTACTTTGAAAAAGAAGCCTGGTTTCCTTCCCTCCATCCTAACACACACTTTTCTTTGCCTTTTCTAGTACCTTGTATGCTTTTAATGTACTCTTTTCTCCGACTCCTCTTTTCCAGTCTTCCTTCTAGCCCTCTGTAACAGTCCTTCCTAATCCTATATACACCATCCAGTCATCAACCTCATTATATCCTTTCAATTCATATCTCTCTACCAACTTATTTATTTCTTTGACCCATCTCCTTCACTACTTCATTGTCAACTTTCCTGCACCACCTGTCTTCATTTAGTGCTTGTAGATACCCCCAGTACTTAAGCTTTGCTTTTGGCAATTTTGTCTGTGATTTTATTCCATCTTAACTTTCCTAGGACTCTTTCTGTTGCTGTACATGGTGGTGCTCCCAGTATCCATTTCCCCCATCTCATTCTCCATTCCCTGGATATCTCCCTCACTTAATGAAATCACATCTAAGCCATATATCATCCCTCGTATTGCAACTCTATCCCATAATACACTTGCTGTGCATGCTCTATTGAAACTGTTCAGTGCAATAGCTTTAATCATTCCTTTTGTATGATTTGCTTTCTGTTTAATCTCTACACCTGAGACCTGAACATGCCTTTACCTGTTGCTTTTATCCTAACACCTAGGTATTCATACTCATCAACCTCCCCAATTTCAATTAACTGTTCCCTACCTTCTGGAATTTGGAACTGCCCCATTCTCCATTTTTTATTCCCATCTGATTTCTTCCCAAGATTCATCACTTTATCTGCATCTGCCATGAGTACAATGTCATCGGCAAAAAATAGACCTGGGATTTTTAGGTCACCTACCTTTATTCCCTTATCACTCTCCATTAACTGGTCCCCCAACCCCTCTATATACAGGGCAAACAAAACCGGGGATAGCACACATCCCTGCTTTAAACCTATATCCAGGCATGCATTCTCTACTTCTGCCTTTCCTAATGAGAGTGTACTGTCTACATCTTTATACAATGCTTTCAGAATTTCAAGAAAGTTCCCACCAAATCCTAGTCCACTTAGTTTTTCCCACAGGGCATCCCTCCATACCCTATCATAACTTTCCTCACATCTAAGAAGCCCATGGAGACTTTCTTTCACTTCTGCCTTACCAATTCTTACACATGGGTCAATGTGAAGAACTTGTCAAAGTTCTGAACACATTGGAATTGGGAACAGCGTGCTTCAGTAACCCGCTTTTCCTTGGCTGTAATGGTGCAGGTCAGTTTCTCACATACAAATTTTTTGTGCCGATAAATGATTGTTCCTTTTGCTGTATTCTAGTCTTCTGGCTCTGCTTGTTTTTCAGTTTCATTCTTTTGACACTGACTTCTACACTTTGTCACATATGCCTTTGTTGTCTTGTCTCATCAGCAAGAGTACATGTCAATCTAGTCTTTGCATCTGAGCTACACAGTAACACTGTTGGGTTTGCATGGTAGCCAAATTGACTTGTATCAGAATTGAATGCAACCTCATGAACTGTTTATCTGTTCTCATCACATTAATTGGGCGGGGGGGGGGGGGGGTAATAAAAATAATAATTTTCAAATGTCCTGTGTATTGTAATCTGATTATTTTTCTCATACAAATCTATACAAAAACTCCTGTTTATTTTCTATACAGGTAAGTCTTGTATGTTTAAAACATGGAAAGCATAATCCACAATGTGGCACAAAGCAGGAGATAAGAGAATCTCACAGATTTTTATGTCCAGATAATTACCGGTACTTGATTAGAAGACTCTGAACCTATGTTGACAATGACGATTGTTTAAGGCAGGTATATTATAAGATAAGGTGCTAAAACATGCATCAAGGACAAGCAGTGAAAAATCTTGCAAGGCCATCATACAAACAGGAACAACAGTGCCACTTTTTCTGTGTGGTTCTCAACACAGAAAAATAGCACAATCTAATGTCTCTACACCACATAGCTGTTCCAACTACTGTCTAAGTCTAAACCTATGAATTTATTGCCATGTCAGAATATGCATTTTGGCCAAAATTGTTCAAACGTGCTTAGATTTGCAAAACATGCAATATTTGTCCGTAATACCATTGGTCCAAATGAGCTAGTACTGTGAGCTACCACTGCAAGGCAGCGATCGCACCCCCGCTCTGTACTTGGCAACCGGCCTTTCTGCGTTGCTGGATAGGTCACTCAATCCTTGGCCGTTTCACATGTTTCTGTAATCGTCCAGTTGCTATATGGAAATAACATGGGCACTGGGTGTTCTGGTGTCAGACCGTTACCCCCAACAAAATGTCTTGGACAAATTCTGTTAAATTTGCCTGCTTCGTGATCTTCTGGTCTTTTCACTATGTTCAACCACTCCCGTCGTTTCTGTTTTTCTTTCTTTGGAGGAAAACCATGGAAAGCTACACCTTGCACCCAGGGGTATTTATCCAATTTACCTAGTTTTCTTGTGTCTGACTTACAGTCAGGAACTTTGCAATTGTAGACAGTCATTGTACCTTGTGAATCCTTCCATTGTACGTGGAAAAATAAGGATCAACTTTGGTGATGTCTTTTCCCTGTACTTTCACTACATCGCAATATGGCTGCTATACTGAAACGACCTGCCACAAGGTGCACAAGGAAATGACCCTGGCACTGCAGCGGCTACCTGAGGTACTTGCTATTTTGGACCTTAGGTATTACACAAATATGAACAGTACTGTTTAACAATGGAAGTGGGCCTAGAATTTCTACATCAATTCATTCTTTTTGACTAGATCAACTTTTGGCACCAGTTCAATTTTGTACACATGTTTTGCCTGCTAACTATGACTGTCATCATGAAGGGACCAGCTGTACAAATCAGTTCAGGCTTCCATCCATAGCATTCTTGGGTTTGGGGAAAAACGAATGTTATTTGTAATGTCTTATGCAACAATTGGTGACAGATTTATCCAATAAATGATTGTTAAGAGGAACAAATGCCTTCAATTTGACTACAGTGAATATGCATTTGTGGCTAATATAAATTTGTCTATGCTTAATCATTTTATCAATATATGTGTAGTTTTCTATGATTGAACTCTACTAAAACTAAGTTTTGTAGGTTCACATAAAGTCCTCAGGATAAAATGTAACCTTAGCGATCATACTTGTAAATGCATTTTATACAGTTCACATTTGGAAAAAGCTTAATCCCATCAGAAAGCTTTACTTTGCTGCAAGTCTCATTTTAAAAAGGTGAAAAGAATCAGAGTATCAGTCGTTAACTTTACAGAATAAGCCAGAAAATTTGTCAGTGGTAAGAGGGCAGAAATGTAACATTAGCAATATTCACACAAATATGCATTTATAAAAACTTGCCCATCTAATAGCAATTTATTTTGTTGTTGTTGTTTTTTTTTTTTTTTTTTTCTTCCTTTTGTTTCCACAAGAAAATTGAGTGCACAAACCTTCAACGTGTTTAACACACAAATATTCTTGTTGGATGAAAGTCTAGATTCAATGTTGCAAACGTTACCCAAAGGACAGAAAGAAAGATGGATTTTCAATCCTCTGTATTATTAGCAAAACATAATGTGGATTGGTGCAACAGATGCTTGAAGTGAATTATTTTAACTTGATTAACATTTTAATGCAATCTATTGTGAGTACTAATGAAGAAAAAAAGAAGATTTTTCAAAAAATGTGAAATTTTACCAGCAAATGACATTTTGCTGATGTTACAGGGGGTTGGAAAATGTAACATTAGTATGTAGTCAGGTAGGTTTCATGACGTGTCTAAAAGTGAACAGTTTCAGTCTTTACTACAGACAATGTCATAACGATGAACCACAGACAGAGTAAATTGTATTCTAAGTGCAGTTGTGCAAGAATTTACAGTGAAAGGGCCACAGATTATATTTATTCACAGTAAAAATCCATTTAGAATGCAACTGTCAATATAGTCATTCTTAACATTTTCTAAGCAAGAAGGTTCAAAACTTTTGCATTTCAGGCTAAAGAATGAAAAAAAGCACACACACAAATAAAATCCCATAGATTTGACTTCAATGCAGTATTAGAAATAACTTGTCTGGAAGTATGCTGGCATAACTTTTTGCCATAAGCTTATAATATAAACTGGACAAGTCAAGTTTCAAAATCAGGTGTATGCAGAAGAGTTAATTTGGTATGGACAAACAGAGCACCAATGGATCCACTAGCTTTGGACTGTGGAACCGTTTGGTCTGAATGTTATGAGAAAATAGGCACACTTGCCAAGTGTTCTGCTAAAGTGTAATGTTCTGGTGTCTATATCCCTTAAAGCATATGATAAACAGGCAAATAGAAACAGACAAGTTCTGTTACTTACAAAATGTTAGCTGTCATGCCAGGGACATCCCTCCAAGACCTTTAACAAGAACTGTGTATTTTATGTATATTATGTAATTCCCTGTTGGATCCTCATATTGCTGATCAAAGAGGTGAGGAAATTTAATGACCAAAATTAGAGTGAACGAGGCATTTTAATTGTGTAGCAGAGGTGTCAGAGCAAACAAAATGGAAAGGGCTCTCCTTATCAGAATGATTGGCATATGCAAACTCAAGGAAATTCAACAAAGATTTTAGCTACACCCAGGCAGGGTTTTGAACTACTGGGGAAAAGACTTGTACAGTGTTATCTTTAAGCATAATGAAACCATCATGACATGCAAGGAGACCACTGTGGGCTGTTCCGTCTTGAATGATTCATGTTTATAACCCATTGTTATCACTGGCGGTGTACTGTGCTTTGGTGGGTCTCTACAAAGTATGTTAAAACGGTCAACCTCCCAAGTTTTTGGATTTTTTTTTTTTTTTTTTTTTTTTTCTCGCATTTACAAAAATTCTCAAAAAGCTTTTGCGAAAAGTGTATGGCCAATTGCATGGGGGCACATCTGGGTGCAGAGACCTTGTTGAATAGGTGACACCCGAGCTTTTCTTCTTTCGCCATATGAATTTTTGTGTTTTGATAATTCTCAACATCTCCAAAACTGTGTGCTGGATCCTGTTCAATTTTGGTGAAAGTGTAGCTTGACCAAGTCTACATAAAACGTAATGAGTTGTAAAAGCTTTTTTGTATGGTTATATCAGAATTAGAATATGTTTTATTTGACATAAGAAATACAATGTGAAACTGTCCACAAATATGAAACAAAGTGCAGATAACTGTGGTTAAAAAAATAAAAAGTAAATACAAGAAGATTGAGTCAGGATGACCCCAACTAAGGATTAAGAAACCCGCTATTGCTGGGGCCACCTAAGGAGATAAAAAAGAATTAAAAAATCACAGCATTTGTTACAAGGTAAGCATAGCTACTAACATTTACTAAACACAAAAATTGCCTGTTACATACATAACTTTACAGGCGTGCATGGCCTTTTGTTCTCATATGCATGGCTGAGTGCACATACCCCTTGTTACTGAGATCTGATGAATATGTCTCATTCCATATCCCTGCATGTACAAAACAGATGCATCTAAAGTATTTTTGAGCAGTGCGTACATTCGCAGGTTAACTGATGATTAGAAAGTCCTTCCATGGTCATATTAACAGTGTATATTATTAAAAAAAGCTTGTCAATGGAAGATGTGAAGTCTGAAGGAAAGAATTTGGTGATGTGTGCATGTTTAAACAAAATATTGAGTTCTGTTTCAGTTATGTAAGTGTGCAAATGATCCTTGGAAAAAAAATTGGACTTTGATTGAATCCAGAAATTACTGTCAGCGTGTCCTTTGGGATATTCAATTTTGCATGTCTGCCACAAATCTTCAAATTATCTTAGCAGTTAATTCATAAAATTTTAGATTTGAAAGCTTTGGGTTATATCTTTTCAACAAAAAGTATGTATATTGAAAAATCATTATAATGACACCATCTGTTCCCTTACAAATGTGTGCAAAATATAAATGAATCAAGCAACAAGGAAAATTTTTGTACTTTTGTCTTTCAAAACTTATGTCACTATAATGAATATGTCAGATATCAGAATGTCGTTATAATGAGGTTTCAGTGTGCATCTAAAAATATTTGGCTTTGATAAACTTCCAATTGGCAAACCTGGGATACTCAAAAAACATATTCAGTGTTTCCGTTAACCCCCAAATCGGGGTATGGTACCCTTTCAAAACCTGAAATACACTCTGAGAAAATTGTAAATGGTCACAAGTCTTGATTATTTACATGTAAAATTTGAGAAATCCAGTCTTCTGCCTAGGTTTTCCCTTCTTGTGACCCCCTGAATAAATTTGTTTATCAACGGAAACACTGATATTTGAACAGGATATTCAAAAGGTTGCTGTTATGGTTGTAGGCCTATGAGCCATGGCCCTTCCAGGCTCCCCCACAGCCAATGCGTCCCCCGCAACGGCGCCACACTGCATCTGTACCCATGGACATGAATACCACCTACACAGCCACGTACAAAACTCACGAGGTTAGTATCATGTATTTATATATTGTGATGCACTGAAATACCATTTCTGCGATGCAGTCATCAGGCAAACATTTGTGCAGCATTTCTCCGTGAATGTGTTTATGAATAACTGTGTGTCTTGGCTCTGGGCACTGGGGTGCACTGTAAATTTTTGTGTCAAAATTGATTGACTGGTCATTGGTTCATGGGTCACATTGAACTCCATGCTTCCAACGTTGTGTGCGGTACCTGTAAATTTATTTTTCAGTCTAGCATGAAGAAAGAAGAAAGGTTTTTAGATAAACTATATCATGATTATAAAGTGTGTTGGCTTCAAAGTACGTATAATTAATGCCCACCATGGTTTCGATGTGTAAACCTGGCATAAAAGCCCACCTGGCTAATATGTCTGTCGCTGCAACGGATCAGCCTTTTGAAGCTCTTGACCAGTTCAACACTTTCACTTACAAAATGTTGTACAGACCCACTGCTTTGAATTATGGTTTTAGATAAGTGAGGAGGAAGCTCCCAGAATGGATCTACCTTTGCACAAAACTTGGACCTTTATCTTTTGCATTTACATCCATTCCATTCAATTACAAAGAACTTTTGATAAAGACAACACAAAAAAAAGTGTAAAGCCTATAATCGTGGCAGTGGATGATATGAAATGCAATCCATGTACATGTATCTAGTTTTCTGTCGGTACATGTACCTGCATGTACAATGGATCAGTGAAGCATACACGAGGCCACGCCCTTTTCACTTGCCTCTGTGACCCACATATCTGTACATTGGTGTAGACTAATTTTGAACTTTTGATTGAATATGGAACATGCACAATTAATCATCGTCAAAATTTCCACCCCTGTCACTTTGCCACAACGACAACTGGCTATTATGGTAGGAGTGAGCTAACAGAAAACCAAGAGTGCTACGAACGTGTGGGGATAAAGAAGACTTTTTCTAAACATACACACATAAGTTAACACGTGAGTTAAGGGTGATAAAATTCCTGTGTCCTATTGTCAGGGACAAGTAAAATTTGATGTGGGACAAGCGAAAATTCAGAAAAATAATATGCAAAACGTAGGGTCACTTGTCCTCGCACAAGCAAACCCATTATGGAATTTTCTCACCCTGCATGTATGTGGACTCAATCCGATATGAAGCTCAATGTGTGTTTGGAGAATAGGGTTATGACTCTTTACGCAGTTAATTTTACGCAAGTCGCCAGTTTGGCAAGAGCAACATATTTTGCCATGTTTGATACAGGGATGTGAATGTGCATCTTGATATTTCCTTGCTGAGTGATAAATGCCAAAGCAGCATCACAGCTAATACCAATGTGATTTTCCTGTATAAAGTAGTGTGAATTTATGAATATTTTGATCGGAACAATTAGATAGGTTGATTTTAACTTAAAGCCATCAAGAAAAAAAATGTGGTAACAAAACATTGATAGATTTGAGACTACACCCAGTGAAAGCAATGGCCTCCTTAGATTTTTTTAAGGCATCCTTTGAATTTTATGAAAAAGATGTTTGAGGAGGAGGAGGGTGACAGGTCATGACAGGCAGTTTAGTTGTAAACCAATTTTCATTGGCTGACAGGTGACAAGACGAGCTGTACCGGCAAAGAAGGAGTATGTGCCGCCTAACACGCCAGTGTGTCTGACTTCAACATACAAGCAGGACTTCGCTGGAAAGGTTAGCTACAGCCAGAGATATCTTTAGTGTATGCTGATTTATGTGGTTGGGGAAAGTAAAAGAAAAGGAAAAGAGAATTTAAACAAAAGATTTATTTCTGGGAGGAAAATCACTTACATGTTTAGACACCATGTTTACCTTGTGGTATTCTCATCTGTTGACAAAAAGTTCTGTAGGGAATGAGGATAACTGTTTTTCTATTCAACATGAAATCCAAGACTTTACATTATAGAAATGGACAAAACAGCAAGCTCTCTTTGCCTTAAAAAAAAAAAAAGAGCTGCCCACAGTTTTACCAGTGCTTCAAATGAAGACAAACCCTCTCTTGTGTTTTTACCTCAGCTGACTTGTCAGTCAGCTGAGGTTTTTTGAGGGTCCATCGTCCGTCCGTCCGTCCGTCCGTCGTCCACAATTCACATTTTCGACTTCTTCTCAAAAACAGTCAGCCAGATTCACTTCAAACTTGGTGGAGATATGCCTTGGGTGGGTCTCTACTAAGTTTGTTCAAATGGTCACGGTCCAGTGATTTTTAATGAATTTTTTTCGTCTTTTTTGGGTAAATCTTAAAAAATCTTCTTCTCCGAAACCACTCACCCAATTGCTTTGATATCACACAGGAACACTCCCTGGGACTCCTAGTTCTTAATTTGTTCACCAGGTGGCGCTGCAATTTTGTCCTAATTTTTTATGAATTTTTGTGTGTTATAGCTATTTTCGACTTCTTGGCCAGAACCATCACTCAGATTAAGTTGAAACATGGTGGATATGTTCCTTGTAGAAGGGTCAAACAAAGTTGTTCACTATGTGGGAATGCTGCGGATTCCTGATTTTTAACAATTTTTTCAATTCGGGTACTTATCGGTCAATGCAGCTTTCCTATTGATTACTATGGAAGTCAATGGGCATTCTAATGCTAATTCACATTTTTGACTTCTTCTCCAAAACGGTCATCCAGATTAACTTCAAACTTGGTGGCAATGTACCTTGGATGGGTTTCTACCAATTTTGTTCACATGGTCATGCTCCAGTGATTTTTGGATTTTTAATGAATTTTTGTTGTTGTTTTTTTTGGACAAATCTTAAAAAATCTTCTTCGACGAAACTGCTTACCCAAATGCTTTGATATCACACAGGAAGCCATCTAGGGACTCCTTGTTGTTAATTTGTTCACCAGGTGGCGCTGCAGTTTTTTTCTAATTTTTTTGGGTAATTTTTGTGTGTTATAGATATTTTCGACTTCTTCTCCAGAACCGTCACTCAGATTAAGCTTACACATGGTGGATATGTTCCTAATGGAAGGGCCAAACAAAGTTGTTCACTATGTGGGAATGCTGCGGATTCCTAATTTTAGCTCAGCTGACTTGTCAGTTCATAGAGATGTGGGGTCACAGTGCAACATACATGAATTTATACTCTTCATTATAACTTGAGAACTACTTGAATTTTGATGTTGCACTTGTAAGTGTTCTTCTATAAAGGTCAGACTTACTCAGAACATGGTGTCCTTGATCCTTTCCCAAGTTCATAGAGCTGCAAGTGTGATGAATGTCCAGATCAGCTGAGGCTCGGGCTGTTCACACAGCCCTGTTGTTGTTATCTGCTACATGCAAGGAAAGCTGCCTGTGAAAGTGCCTGCAAACAATGTATACATGCTGAACACAAATTATAGTTTTGCTGTTTTACGTAAGAGCTTCCTTTCTAAAGATCAGTGTCTCTGTTTTGTGATTTGTGTTGAAATAGCATTTTTTCCCTCTAGAGTGCCAGCAGAACCCGCTCTTTCAAGCCAGACTACAAGTATGCGCCAGGCAAAAATAATTTCAAAAGCCACACCATGTATGAGGTGACGTACCAGCAGTTTGATCCTGATGTACTAGACTGGTGTCGACCGGCACCCATACGACACAAAGAGTGTATCAGCATCAGCAAGCACAAGTTTGAGGGCAATTCCACTATGCAGGTGACAACTTAATATCATATATAACCATTTTTCTCCCTTTCCCCTCAAACTGGCCAAAAGCGCCTGGTGATGAAATGTTTCAGCCTCCAAAGTTTGTTTTATTACAGTGTTGAAAAAAAATTAACGAAAACAAATATATAATAAATAAATAAATAAATAAATAAATAAATAAACAACCAACAAACAAGAAAGAAAGAAAGAAAGAAGGAAGGAAGGAGGGAGGGAGGGAGGGAGGGAGGGAGGGAGAGAGAGAGAGAGAGAGAAAGAAAAGAAAGAAAATGTATGTTATAGTTAAACTCTATCAGAACTGGTTGCACCATGTCGATAGCTTTCCTTGACCCAACCTTCATTTCAGGAGGAAAGTGTTAAGGCATATTATTTTGCTGTTTCACAAGTGTAAAAGTGAACATATTTATATGTTTTCTGTAAGTTTGCTTAAATTAGTTTCATTGTGTTATGTCCAATCTGAAGGTGCCATATGATCAGCAACATAAAAAGACCAAAAGGTACTTTAAAAAGATATGTAGATCAGCTTTTTTTTTTTTTTTTTTTTTGGTTGTCAAATCAGTTACTGTGATACCAGCTGTAAAAGCTGCCTCCAACAACAGACTACACTGGAACCTGCCCCAAGGGCACACCTGTTACAAGGGACCGATTTTTCCTGTTACCATTGGTGGTCCCTTAAGACAGGTTCCACTGTATATCCTTTCAACACCCTCAGTGGATAACATATCCCAGTCAAATTTACCTGCATTTTTGGTCCACCTGTACACTGTATGAGACTACTTTTCGGAGGCAGTAGGGGCTGTATTAAGCTTGACTTCCTACAACAAAAAATCCTCAGGACCCTATTTTCTATGAAATAACCTGGAACCAAAAAAAATGTAATTATGTGATATGGTGTGGTCCCAGCAAAGAGGAAGGGTAAAAAGCATCACAAGGCTCTTTCTTTGTGTAGAGATTACAGTATAACCAGGTGGGTCTACTTCAGCACACATGACATTTATGGATTTTGGGTTCCCAGAGTATTGAAAGATTTCTAGCTTCTGAATAGGAGATTTCTGCTTTGTTTTTTTGTTTTTACATAGCGTTGTATTGCAAAGTAAAGTCATGATATAATGTCTCAAAGTGACCAAAGTAAATGAGTATCTTTGATGTGCTTCTTCTTCAACAAATTATTGGATTTTGTGGTTTCTTATCAGTCGAGTTTTAAAGGCAGGTTTTTGGCATTGCCTTGTATGGCTATTTTATAGCATTAGAGTGGGAAAATATATATATATATATATAAAAAATATAAAAAAAAATCACAACACAAGGTGGACCCCAAAGCCCAAGGCATGTACAATACATGTATGTAAAATAGAATTTAAAGCTTACACTAGAATTATGTTTTTCAAGCAACGGGCATTAGCTTAAGGTTTATAAAGTACTCTTGTGCACCATATGGGGAACCAGTGGGTAAATTTGAGACTGTATTAATGGGTGGGAGCTTTGAATAATTAAGGCAATGTTGTTCATTCTCAAGGAGGACTACACAAGGCATGAAAACCCTGAGCGTGCCCACTTGAAGAAGCCACAGGCTGAACAGACAGTGGGAGGGGGAGAGTTTGAAGTGGATACCACATACAAACTGGAGTATACCACGAAAGAGGCAGAGAGGATACCAGGTAAGTAATTACACGATGCCATATTTTCTTCTATTGGACATTAGCTTTAATACAGGTGCATCATTATAATTAACATACAAGTTAATACTTGCTGGGCACTGGGTATTTTTATCCCAACTTTATCATGATCTGGTTATAAAAATGAGATTTTTGAACATCATGTTCTGCACGATGCATGTATTTCATTAAAATAAAGCCTTCACAAATATTTTCAAATGGAAGCTGGCTGAAAAGGTAGGCCTATTTCCCATTTTCGACACTGGAGGGCAGCACCTCCTTGTCACCCCACTGATACAAGATCATAACAACATATATTTGCCCTTGAGGGTGGATAATAGCATTAACACATGTTTTCTGTCCATTCAAATCAAATTATGTAGTTGATCTTAGATAGGATGCGGATGTACATTTAGTTTATAGCCATGGTGAGAAGGGGATTCAAACATAGGTTGTGCATACATATCTGCTGTATTTTGGCATATTTTACATTATCTATTGTGCATGCCTCAAGCAGGAAGTCAGCTTGTATCCAGAAAATTGCCATTTATTTAAGGGTGTGTTGGTTTTACTTTGATGTTTTCCTATATTTTCCAATGTTCAGGCTTGGTTTCCTCTTCTGACCATATAAAACATGCGGATATGTAGTTTATGTTCCAAGCAAAGTTTGTTTTTGTTTGGATGGATCATTATATTTTCCTGGGGGAAAAATCTTGAGAGACTACAAACTTGGGGGAAGGGGAGAGGGGCTGCTATGCAAAATCCCCGAATTTATGCATCCATGTTAATTTATGTCACAAAAGACCAGCTGTCTCGTAAGTTCATTTTTTGGTGGTTGCAGGAAGATTTTCTCAAGACAAGATTGCTGTACCTTCCAAGTTATTTGTAAATCAAGAAGTGCCAGTGTCTTGGGTTACCTTTGTGTTTTTTTACTACAACTGTATCTGTCCAGCATGCAAGAGAAACTACCTGGGCCATAATAGCATATTACCCACAATGCAGTTGTTGTGGCTATTGTTGGTGTCATGTGAATACGTATAAATTCTGTTCTCAGCGTTCAAGCCTAAGGACCACAAACCTGCGATGACTCCTTTTGTTGGCACCTCTACTGCCAAAACTGACTACCAAGCCTACCCAAACCACCAGCGAGAACCCTGCTTCAAGCCCCCCATGGTCTACAAACCCTGTAAGGTGCCTTTTGATGGAAGAACCACCTCAACATCTGCCTATAAAGAATGGGCCGTCAAAAGGCAGGAGACCCCTCACTGGGCTAGCGTTAAGAAATACCAGCCACCCAGGGTCATGATGCATTCCAGGAGCTCATACCAGGTTAGCCCTTCAGAGTCAAATTTTGCACTGAGTCAACAGCTTTTCTTGGCATGCTCAATGCACACATTGCATGCAGAGAAAAGCTGTTGACCTGGGATATTCTCTCTGGAACTATTGGCATGCTGGTACTTGAATGAAAGGTATTTTTATGAGGAATGCGAATCTGGGATCCTTATGGTAATTCAGACTAGTTTGACTTGAGTGGATCGTCTTTAGTCGTACTTGGCACCGAAAGAGTTAACTGGGAAGTACAACGCAGGTTTAACAATCAAAGCAAAATCTTTGGTTTTTTTTACATACCTGAACTGAAAACATATATCTTTGAGGATGGATACTCTAAACCTCAAAAACGGATCAGTGGGCCTAATCCAAGGAGTTAAGATTGGAAGGAGAATTTGACAGTTCGCTTGTTGAGGATGTCTGGGTGCCCAATTTGTTTACAGACATTGTTTATAAAGGAGTGTCATTAGGAAAATGTGTTAGTGCTTTGAAGAACATTGCGACCAGTTCCCTCCATCCTACTGTAACAGACTGTTTACAAAACATGTCAGTCAAAAAAAGAAAGCAACTTTGCATTGGGATTGAGACAGAAAGCAGATGGGAAGTACAATCTGTGTTCACATCACATTTTTCTGAAAATACATTCTTTCTGACAAAACATACATGGGATCTGAAAGAATCATTATGTCTCTGTATATAAGTAATGACAGGTTATTTATCAATAAAGTTATAAATTAAATTGATTGAGAAAGCGGTGTTCATACATCAGAATTGATGTATCATATAAATGTAATTATACATACATATACTTATCTGTTTTAATGTGTCTGCATACAAATATTGAAATTCTGAGGTATAGACAGTTTTGGCCTTGAAAAGGATAACTAAGTGCAAGCACCATCAACCAGATGAAAAGTCTTGTACTTTTTCTTTCAAATGTCTGTTTCTAAAGAAAGAAATAGTGGGCGGTTTTAAAACACAGGTTTTGAGAGTGGTATCTCATGCCAAAAAAGCCCCTTGCTTTTATGAAGCAACAAATGAAGCTGTTGTTGTGTTAATAAGCCTCAATATTTCATCCATGAGTATAATGCATACAGGCATAAATATATTCTCTTTCATTTTGAATGAATTATGAATGAAATATATATGCGTTAATAATGCAGTTGGTTGTTGAGGTTAAATATTGTCCTGACCAGTGCTGAGGGAAGCTATGTGACCCGGAACATGTTGTGGTAATAAGTCATCTCGACATTTCTTATTCAAAGTATTTTCCATTTGGCAGAAAATTAAATGAAAACATTAAACAAGGTGACATTTCCTTGCATGCAATTTGAGTAGGAAAGATTAAGCATGATATTAAAGGTTGTCATGTGCTTGTGATGCCAAAGATATTACATTCAGTCTTAAGGTAATGTCCATGTGGGTTTAGTGAGCCTACTTCTAGACTAAATATCACAGACACAGCTATGAAACTTCATTTTAAAGACAATAATGATGGTTGCAGTCCCTTATTAATAGTAGCGACTCTTCACCTGGGGTTACAAGGCAAACCCAAGCTGCCTGTTGTGAGCATATGCCAATTAATCAGATAAGACTGGCTACTCCCAGCAAGCAAGCTGACTGGAGGCCTTGTTCTTGTCCCCAAGAGAAAGTAGTTTTCTTTCTTGTCAGGGTTGTAGATGCATCTGAGCATATATATCGAATCATTTTCATGAATATCTACTGCTATTGAACAGGATTAGAAAGTCCTGTGGGAATAACCACCACACCTCAAGATGACATCCTTTCTGGTTCTTAGTTTCTAGCATATTGTTTACAGCATGATCACATGTGTGGTGTATTCACTGAACGACGTGGGTTTTGAGGGACCTCAAGTAAAATTCCTTTGCTATCTGAATGATTTTATCTGACATATTGATTTATTTGACCCCACTTTGCAGGGAACAGGTTGTGTCAGTATAAAGAGGTTTCACTGTGTATATGAATTCATAACATGATAAACTTATGTATGCAAGTGACAGCAAGGCATTTCAGAATCTGTCAACACTAAAGGTGGAATTCAAACATTGCGTACATAAACACAAGCAGTTTGGGTAAACATGTGGAGTGGTTGTTATGAAATTTTGGATATATCTTGAAAACTACTCAGGATGAAATGACCAGTCTTGCACTATTGTGATCTCAATACATGTATGTGCAAATGCTTATATATTTCATTCATAATTCACTCAAAATGAAAGAGAATACATCAACACCTGTATACCTTATACTCATAGATGAAATATTGAGGCTTATCACTTTTTTTCAAGCAAATGTGAAATAAAATAGGAAAAAAACTTTTGTTTGAAAAAGGTCAAATTAGCAAAACTCTTAATTTTTGATACACATATTGAAAGGAAATGACTGGCTCTCATGAAATCTCTGATGCTTTTTGCCTTGAGGAGTTGATTTAGTAAGTTAACTTTTGTTTGACAAGAGTCAGAAAATGACTTCTAGGGATATATCCATGTGAAATGGCTCATTTGGTGCAGATATATATATTGTCTGTAATCAAGGGCTCAAGGCTAACACTGTCCATTGACTTCCATGTTGACATTAAAAACATTTTGTGAATTTCTTCAGATTGTATTGGGGCTGGTACTTACAAATTTAGACATGTGATATGCAACATATATATCAACCCAAATATTTGAAAGAGAACAAAATTATGCAAAAATGGTTGAACATTACCTTAAATTTCTCATGTATCATAGGAAATGTGTCTTGTATCATTGATTTTAGGAGGACTTTAAACAACCTAGGTCTTATGAGTTCCTGAAGGCTGTCCAACCAGGCAATGGAGAAAAGCTTAGTTTGAACCATGGAGATGACCAGACATTTGCTGACAAGACGCAATACACAGAGCAGTACGTGGAGTACAAGGGAGTGGATCAACCCAAGTCATTCAAGATAATCCAGGTTTATAAGACACCGAAGGAACCTTTTATGGCGGAATCCACATACATGGCTTGTTACCGAGGTAGTACTTGCATGCACTTTAGGCTGTAGCCTCGCTATTACACTTATGGACAGTACAGGTGGCCCTCACCTGCAATGATAGACTTATGGGGGAAAAAAATGTAGAACTTTCCACCTGGTGGCCACAATAAGAACTAGACAGCCACAGGTGACCCTGTGTGTATTAATACCACAACTATTGGTCAAGTATCTTCTCTATGACAAGAACCCTTCATTTGTCCCAAAAATGAATAATAAAACTCCTAAAAAAAATACACAGTACCACATGATTCTGAAATTTTTGAAGAGTTCTTTGCTGGGGATATCTTTATCAAATATAAAAGCACAACTTGACCAATAGTTTTTTGAGAAGTGAACAATTTTTAAATTAGCATATTCAATCATGGATCTGTTAAAGAATATACCTGTACCAATGGGCAATTCAGGTTAGATATCTGTACTGTGAGGAAGATCTATTGGCTCAGTAGGCACATGCAAGTCTCTTGCTCTGTATAACTGCCATATTGTTATGTATTCACACGTTTTGGCCCTGTACATAAAGATACACATTTGTTAAGCTCTTTGTGCTTTGTCCCTATAAGTGATAGCCTAGCTGCCCATCATAAAGTCTTGGGTCAGTCCTGGACTGTACCAAAGGAAAGCTGTGGGCCTAAGCTCATAGGATTCTACAGAATACTTCTCACAAACGTCATACAGAATTTTGATAGAACCAGTCAAATTTGCGAAAAATGGATAAGCAGATGACGTTTGAGTGTGGATAAGCAGATGACGTTTGAACACTCAGGCACCTTAGGATGTTTGGAGGAGAAAAAAATACCACCAAAGCACACAGACATGCAAATGTCATGACATGGTGAACAAAATAAGGTCTATTTTGCTGATATCATCAAAACAAAAAACTTAAATGTTCAAAAGTAAATTAAAAGTTACAAAAAAAAGAAAAACATGAAAGTGAACACAAAATGAATTATTTAAACAGTGAAGCAAGCATGCAAAGTAAAAACACACATTTATTTATTCATTCATTCATTCATTCATTCATTCATTCACTGATTCATTTGTTTATTTTAATTTATTTTTGCTAATTTCACTGATGGCATGAGAATGACTGCCCTGAAAACTGTGAAAATATACAATGAAATAGTATTTTAACACAAGTGTAATGGGAACTGTGTTCAAAAGTAAATTAAAACAGTTAAATGCCTGAAATGCAAAAACTAAAAATCTGGTCCCATGAAAATAAGTGAAACTAAGTTATTATTAAATTTTCACCCAAGCAAAGAGATCATGTCACAAATGTGCAATATGACAGCACAGACTTCTTCAAATCACATATTGAAGGCACTCAGCTGCAGACACTCTATTAATTTAGACTTTTTCCTTATTTCAACAACGCCTGCAATCTAAATGTCATGTTAAATGAAAAGGTTTTTGCTTTCAGGTGAGCCAACGGGTCCTGCTGAAATCTGCCACAGAACATCACAAAATACTACCATGGGTGATGAACCAATGTGTTTTCTAACCACATATGAAGAAACCTACACCCAGAAGAAAACGTGCCGCAGTGTGTGTGCAGCAACTCCACTTGTTATTGTCAACGAAAAAAAGGTCAATGCCGGTGAAGTTTCTCAGACAGGCAGCAAAACAACAATGGCTGTACAGTCTTCTGGCCAGGACAAAGGTCAGGCAGGAGCACAAGCCACCTTGTCAAAGGTCAAGGTCACTAGTCATGCGATGGAAGCACGACCCTCATCCTCGAAAGCCAAGGCTGCAGGGGATGAGAAAAGAGGGCCCTCTGTACCTCCCAAGGTCACAGCTACTGAAAAGTTGGCAAATGGTTCGTCTTCTAAAAGTCAGCAGTCATTGGGCAATTTCAGCAAAGAGAAATCTCGGGTGAAGTCAGGACAACGCAGTGGCATAGCACAGGCGTATATGACTATGGCTGCTGCTGCAGACCAGGCTCCCCAGAGGACGCCACCGTCCAGCCGATCAGGCAAAGAGAATGCAGCATATCAACAGAAGTCAACTTCTGGTCGACCACGTGCACCAACCCCAGCAGACATTGAACAGATGAAGAGAAAATTGTCATCATCAATGGCTTAAAAAACACATACGCTAGATCAAAATTGTAAAAAAATGCAAGATATAAAAAAACAACAGATTTTTGTATATTAACTTAGCACAGAGTATGTAGTCATTACTGTACTAAAATAGGAAACATACAACCAAGTACAACCAAAACTACCAAGAGAAAATGTGTCATGCAGAATGATGCCCTAAAATGTAACTAAAAAATGTGTTTTCTAGTGAAGAAAAAAAAATAACATATGATAAATAAAATGAAATGAAATGAACAGATAAGACATTACCTTATTTGGACATGGTTATTGAGGTTACATGTCCAGATCTGATGGACTCCTGAGAGGTGAACAAGACCCAAGGTCACATCCACAAGTTTGTGGTCACTGTAAGTTACTGTGTATATATACATATAGTGCCATTTGTGTTGGGAGTCTTGTCATTGGTTTTGCAAAAGCATCAGAGATTTAAGTTTAATATTTCTGTAGAAGACTTGCATTGGAGTCTAGATGGTTCTCTCCATCTGATACAATGTGTATTTTAAGTCAATAGGTGGGATCCAAAGAAGCAACTGAAAACCTCACTTGAAGCCAGTTCTGGCAGCATATACATCATAGTCTGACATAAATAGGGTGCTGTTGGGTCATAAATCAGGAGCCCAAAATGAGGGTGCTTCATTTGAAGTTTATTATAGTTCTTTGTGCATTAATTACGATGCCCTCCCCCCTCCCCCCCCCAAAAAAAAAAACAAACAAAAAAACAAAACAAAACAAGCAAACAAAATTGTTAAAATATTAAAATTCTGAAATGAATTATTACCCATGGCTGTCCAAAAAAAAAGTTTGTTCCATAGTGCCACAAATCATCGTTATTGTTAAAGAATTCTATATTCATGATATTAGACATGCAGCATATATATTTTTTCTTTCCAAGTCAAATAGATGATGAAAGTGGATACGCTTGTGTCATGAAGTGCTGTGGTCCCTGTCATAAAGACCACTTGTCAGGTTAAACCACATGGCCTTTAAGACCACCATTTGATGATGCATAGCTCATTTCTCTATGACTATACATGTATTCTAAGACAACTGGTCATACATATATGAGATTACACTGTATATTGGCTGACAGATAAGGTGGTCTTAAGTAGCAGGTTCCAAAGAACACATCCTGTAACATTTATCTTCCACTACTCTGGATGTGATTAACCATCCCAAAGATTGACATAAATAATATTCCATAATATATATATATATATACATACATATATGTAGTAGTCCCTGTATTGAGAGACCACTCCAATGAAAGACTGCCTGCCTTTTTATACCATATTTCTGCTATTTTCTACATGTTTGACTTCTATTGAAAGACTAATGTATGTATGTATATATACATGTATATATTTGCATAAGAAGTCTGCAAAAAAATCCCCTGGAAGGTTTCATATGGATTTGTCAGTGCTATTATACTAAATACCTGTTCTATTTATGTACTTGATCAGACCTGCTCATATATTTATTTTCAGGACAAGATATAATATGGACTTGTGATGGTAATCTAAATATTTGCTCAACCAGTTATACAACATGTACAAGGCAGCTCATTTAACCAGATTTATGCAAGATCATATGTGTTATTTACAATACATGTATATTTCTGTGAAGAAATATATATTTTATAAACATGTGCTGTATACCTTAAAGTCCATATATAAATGGTTTTGTATCTGCATTAAATTGTTGATAGAACATTTGACTTTTGTTTTATGTCATCATGTTAGACAAGGACCAGTGTCAGTTAAGAAGTCTGTGCTATCTCACCTCCTTGTATTCCTCCTGGTATAATGGACTGTGGGACTTGAATGGACAGGGTATGGTTTTTAATACATCAGGGAGGTGTGTCTCATACACCTCCCTGAATACATACAGGCAGTACAAGGAATCATACGGATACAGTTAACCTTTTTTCAGTTTTATAGATATTTGTGTCCACTGACATCACAAGTTTAAGAAACAGAGCGTGTCAAAATATAAGCTTACACGTTGTAGTTTTGAATGTTTTGATCCCCCCCCCCCCCCAAAAAAAAATGTGATGAACCAAATTGAACAAAATGGATTTTTTGGGAACAACATCATGTTTTGCAACTTGCTGAATGCGTGTGCTACTAAGCCTCGCATCAAAATAATGCAAATTTGCGCCACTTAAAAGCTATTTTGATTAATTTATTTGTGGAAAAAGCAAAACCATAGTTTTAAAACAGCGCTCGTATTATTAATTCCAATATATAAACAGAGAATACACATCTGGCATCCATGTCTGTGATAGACTCTTAGACTGTCGATTAAGAACTGATGAGATGAGCTGTCCAGCATGTATGTATTGTACACCTGGCAATCAGCTATACACATAGCTTATGTTTGCTTTCGCAATGAATGCTCCTGTGTGCGTTCATACAACTGGTGCTATGCTGGAAAATGTATTCCTTATGCCCAAAGATGTGGTGATCCCATACGCATTGGGTGTTTTGATAGTGATGTCAAAACAATTTTA
>OZ026616.1:75641338-75664338 GCA_964020975.1 Hermodice carunculata
AAAAAGGAATGTCCTAAATCAAACTTTGCAAAAACAACAGCTCACACATACCGTGAATAAGACTGATTAAGTTTACGGTAAAGCCAACAAACTAAAAAAGACTGTACAAGAATATTCTAGTCCATGATTAGATGTTTCAAATATTTGTTTTTCCTGTTCTCTTCTTAAGTATGATATGGATAGAGACAACAGCTGCACACGGCCAAGCAATTCGTGTTATCTAGATCCTGTTAGACCTTTCAGGTGTCTGCAATATGTCAAAATGGTAAGTGAAACTGAAGCCTTCCATGCCGGTCAACCAGCTGTTTGCATCATTGTATTTGTGTCTTTTTGCCCAGAACCACTTCCTAGTAGTCAATATCCTATTCCGCAGTTCGAACTCTTTACTCTCCATAAGCTAACCTGTCCCTGTCTAACCTGTATACATATGGAATTACTATTGTCTATATTGCACACGTTCCTCTGTAAAATTTGGACATAGGCTGTATCAGCCCAAATAAATTAAAGGGTCTTCAGCGGGTAACTACTCAACATGTTTCGGAGCCTTTTACCCGTACATGTCTTTCTGAGTAGCGGCTCCTTGTCTAAGCTAAATATTCAGCAAAGACAACCCACATAATAAAGAATAAATAAGAACGTGGCAAATGATGAATAAGCTAAATACGTGAAGTTTTGCTTATAAATGCAGAGCTTCGTTATGAAAGAAGAACCCCTGTCAAACAAACCATAATTACTAAATTTGTATAGTACAGGTTCAGATAAGAACAATTTGACTTACCCCTGAACCAATATGTACCCTTTCTGGCTGGACAGTTTATCCTAGACTTCTGCTCCGGCGGCTCATCCATATCGCACGATCAAATACAATGTTTACTGCGATTGTAGGACAAAACAACAACATGAGGGTTTCTTCTTCTCCTCTTCCTCCTCCTGCTGCTCCTCCTCCCCCCCCCCCTTTTTTTTTTCTTCTTCAAGTTGCAAGGCACTAGTCCATCGCTAGAGCGTCCACCGCTAGGGCCTGGTGGTCTGCGACAGGCGAGACATAAACTGGCAGTTTTGCATTCTTTCGAATCGCGCACAGATCCACATGTTGAGATCCCCATCTGGCCCACAAGGCTTGAATGACCCTGGGGCTGAGTGACCACTATATCCCTACAGGCTGAATTCTTCTCAACGGTTGGCCAGTACATTTTGATGTCCTGGGATGTGCCTTGTGTGCGTGCGGACGTCATGTTCGGAGCACCATCTGGTGATGTGCCAGGCTAACTCCATCAGCTTCTTAGACCACGTCCCACTCTGCCTGTTGAGGAAGGTCACCACAGTCCTGTTGTCGCACATAATGAGGACAAATTTGTTCTCCACCAGGACTCAGAAGTGGAGGAGCGCTAAGCATATCACCTATACCTCCAACCAGTTTAAGTGGTGAGGCTTGAACGATGCCAGCTAAGGGTCCAGTGCTGTCGGGCTCTCCACCTCATGGCTTTCTCCCTGACGGTCCACCACAGAAGGTGTGGGTGATCCTTGTTGAGAATCGGCGCTGGGGCCTGATAGTCCTGGTCTCTTGTGCATCTGCCCTGCAGAGCGGGCTGCAAGGGGCAATGGTGAAGATGACCGAGTGGAACCTGGGAGTCCATCAAGGACAGGGAGCCCAGCAGGTAGGGGGAGCCATTGTTGCGCCCAGTGGACTTTGCCAGTCAGAAAGGCTCTGAGCAGGGGCTGAAGTCTCTCCCACCTGTCTTCTGAAGGGGACAGAATGTAGGCAACCAGGTCAAACTAGATGTCGAGAAGGATTAAAGTCTGCTATGGCCAAAGACTGGACTTGGGTAGGTTCACTATCAGGACCAAGCATTGGTAGAGTTCCAGAACAGGCTGTGTCTGATGCTGTGAATCCAGGAGCCAAGGCACAAGCTTAAGGCTGCACATGATATCAAACGGCTGAGTGGCGAAGGTAAGCAGCAACTGTCTGTGCGAACCTAGTAAACACCAGCAGTGCTGTTGTAAGGCCAAACAGAAGTGCCCTAAACTGGTAGACTTGGCCTGCAAATACAAATCACAGATACTTCCATGAAGTCTCCATGATTGACACATGGAAGAATGTGTCCTTGAGATCTAGGGACATTGTCCACTCCATGGGCTGTAAGGCTGCTGCCACCGACTTGGGTGGGGGGTGGGGGGGGTCTCCATCCGAAATGAGGGGACTTCCAGGAAGGTGTTTAGCATCAACAGGTCTATGACCAGGCGCCATCCTCCATTCCTCTTGGGGACCAGGAAGAATAAGTTGTTAAAGCCAGGAGCACCTTGATCCTCCAGGGCTCTATTACACTCTTGCCCCGAAGCATCTGAATGGCCTCTGGAAATGCCAATACTTTGGGTTCCTTGGCGGGCAGTTCAAACTACTGGGGTTCTGTGCTTAATGGAGGCCTGTCTTCACTAAAAGGCAGCCTGTAGCCATGTCTCAGGATGTTGAAGACAAACAAATTGTCCATGATAAACTCCCAGTGCCCGTGATATGCAGTGAGGCAGCCACTGACAGGGCGCTGTGCAGAGTCTAACTGTGGTTGACAATCATGACACTAAGTCAGGAACACCAAGGCTTGCCTGTCTTCTTGCCTCTACCGCAAGGCTTGCCCTTCCCAGATCACTGTCTGCTCTACCCAAGTTGTTGTGTCCCAGAGGGAGCATCAGTTGAGGGACAGGTCGATGCAGTCAGGGAAGTACAGTGCTTCAGGGCTGAGAAGGCCAAGGACGGCAGCAACTGAGCAGAGTTGGTTAACACATTGGGAAGGGCCTGGTTGGCTGAGCAGGGCCGGAGGTCCTGTACCCAGAAGACAACTTCCGCCATCTCTCCATCAAACAGAGTTCCCGAGAAGAGTGGCCCCATGCAGGCTCAATGGTACAGAGGGTCAGGCATCTTCTGACCAGCAGCGTCCCTCTGCAACAAATGAAGGGTCACCTCCAGTGTGCAAGTGGTTCACACCTGATGATCAACAGCTCATGACAACGAAGTTGCAAGGAGTGTCGCCTGGTCTAACCAGTCTTGCACCACTTCAGTGATCTGTACAGAGCCCTTGAGGTCACAAGGAGAGACCCCAAAATGACTAATGACACGTCAGAGTACAATACCATAAGAACATTCCCCTGGCATCCTCCTTAAACTGTCTGAAAGCTTCTGCAGACGCCATAATGGACCTCGGCTGCCAAGCATCGAACTCCTCCCAGTCTAAGTCCACCAGGAGTGGACCTGATGGGAAGGTCTGCTCAGGCACAGAGTACCACTTCCCCTAGACGTCTGGCTTATGGAGGAGTCACCCCTGCCTCAAGTAGCCAGAGATTGGAGGCTCCACGGGAACCCATGTGCAACGAGTCTTGGCCATGAGCTGGTCATAAAACTCAGGTATGGGTGTGCATCGCCACATGTCCTCCGGGGATAAGCCCTGGCAGGACAGCGCAACAGCACCATGGCTCTCCGCCTGTGGTGGGACTACAGCTTGGTCACCAACCAGGCTCTGAATGAGAGGCTTGACATGGTCAGAGCCCTTGAAGGGAGCAGGTGCCACATCCATTGGAACAGGGGCCAAAACCTCCTTAGGACCGGTGGTCACTGGCTCTCTTCACCTCTCAGAGTGCGAATGGTGTGATTGATGAGCCCGGGGTCAAGATCTGCTAACAGATGAATCCAAAAGCAAAAGCTCATCTTCTGCCTCAGTGTACTGGTCTGAAGACTCCGGATTCGTAAGGCGGGTGGTAATGCACAAAGCCTCATGAAACAAGAAGTTGTTGGACGATGATTGAGCCACTGCCTGTGACAGCAGGTAATCTGTCACCACACCTGCCATTAGGGTGCAAGGAAGGGATAGCAGCTACAGACGCCGCCTCTACCTGATCGGTCCATGAAGGGCTTGACAGGGGAGGCTCTGGACATCCCTACTTAGGGATTTCGGTGGCTGCTGACAAAGGCATCTGCTGGCTAGAGGGATCTTGCTGGATCTCTGGGAGACTCGTATCCTGGACCTTGGTGCCACCAACTGCAAAGTCTGCAAACAGGAGGGGTCCAAAGGGAGTTTGATGAGCTCCTGAGCCTCAGTGGCAAGCAAGAGCTGGCTCAAAGCAGAAGAAGCAAGCTAATGTGGATCTGCTGACAGAGTCTGCTCAGACTTGGCAGCACTTACTGTAATGGCCAATGCAGAAGAAGACAGGGTCTCTGACTGCAACTGCTGTTCCTCACGGAGCACGAGCTCCACTTGCCGCTCAAGAGAGAGAGGCAGCATACCCGGCTCCAATGCGTGGACCAGTGGGATTGCCAACTGCTTGCTCTGGGGCAAAGTAGCCTGAGGTGCAGAAGGGACTGCAGTTACTGCTGGTGGGGGAATGGAAGATGCGACCTGGACCACCGCTAAGGTGCAGACACCAATGGGGCCAAAGACCCACTGACAACACAGATCTTGGTATCTTCCTTCTATCACCCCTTTGCCTTGGCTTGCGAACCGAGCTTTTGGACCCGGGAGCTCGGGTAGTTTGCCTTGCCATCAATGGTTTGCCACTCATTTTGGACTTATGATCCGAGCAATCGGACCCCAGTGCTCAGACTGGTTGAGGTGCTTCTGGCTTTCCAAACTTCTTGGGCCTACGATCCGAGCAATCAGGCTGGCCGAGGTTCAGGAATATCCAGACGGGAACCCAAAGGTTTCCCTTCCAGACCCACCGGTTTGCATGGTTGGTGTGAAGAGTGCTCGGACCAGGAGGACCGAGATCTCGACAGCTGCAACCTACACTTGGCTGATTTCTTTGAAGCAGCCTGCTGAGAGGAGGCAAGCAATGCATGGAGCATCTTAACCTGCATCTGCATGCTGTTTGACATAGACTTCAAAGTAAGGGCAAGCTTTGAGTCAGGGCAGGAGCAGCAGTGGACCTCTTTTGGGGTAAAGATGGGAGCTCGTGATCTCCATGAGGTGATCTCTTGCCTTCCCAACTTTCGACTCTGACATCTCTTGACTCTCCCAAGGGGTTTCTGGTGTTGATACATCAGCCACACAAGACTGCAGACCGACCTTTGGGTTAGTCTATGCTTTATCTCATGGGACGTAGATGGCAAAGACGAAGAAGTCCATCCTTTTGGCCCAGCATTTGTCAGCTACGGTCTGCTGCCTGGGCCTAGCCCAATTGGACATTCTCTGTGCCTGCTTGAAAGAGCAGCCATTTGTCCTCTCCCCAATCCTGACAGTATTTGTAAGTGTGCTTGCAAGAGCAAACCTGACCCAACTGCAGACGACAACCATAGTAGTGTGGATGGTCATCTCAAGCGGCCGTGTAGTGTTTCCATGAATTCAATTTCTGTCCACAATCGAACAAGGACAAGGATGTAGACAGAGTGGTCACTGGAACAACACTCATAGCCCGACACTGCAAGGAGGCAATAGCCTGGTGTGCACTGCTTTCCCTCTGTGTGATCTGTTTGCAGAGATGCCATCTTGAAAATCTATGTTTCAAGCCAATTGGCCAGATTTACTTCCAACTATTTCAGATAGTACAGAAAATCATGATCCATATTCATAAATTCCAAACCCAACAATGACAGCAAAGAGATTCCAGACTTGCCAAAGCATCAACATTTATCTTCCAATGCTAATGTGAAGAAACAAATTTCACTCCTGACTTGAGACAGGCAGTCACCCATAAAAGGCAACTGGTGGTTTTAAACCAGTTCTCTCAACCTAGCTATCCAAACACAGAAATCAACTTTCTAGGTCTCCAAAGATCCCCGGACCACTGAGAAAAGATTTTCTGCAGATTAGGGCATGCACAAAGCACTATAGCATTGAGTGTGAACAAAAGTTCACAGAGCTCCAACTCGAAAGGCAAACTAGTGATGGTGCCCAAAAGAGGAAGGATGATAGAGGGAGCATGGGCACCGGGAGTCACCACCAGTTCCACAGGAACTGAAAGATGGCGCCATGGGACCGTCAGGTTTTTCAGGAATCAAGTGAATGAACTCAACTCAATTTCTAACGTTACGTAACTAATTGTAGAATTAAGCATCCTTTCAAGTACTTCTTGACCTTGAAAATTAGGTCAAGGTTATTCAAAATTTTACATAATTTCTCCAAATGCATATTTGTTGTACATTTTTTAGAAGTTGCATTTCAATTCATAATCAAAATGCTGAATTTAAGGTACTTTTCACAGCTGTAATGCTAGTTCCACTTCATACCACCAGGACACCACACATCATACTTTTGCCTGTATTATGTTTTTGTTATGGTATACTGATACATGTGTGCAAGTTCAGATGTAGCGACCAGAACAAAAAAAATAATTTTGTGAAATGCATTCCCTCTGACTTTCAGAAAGTAGGTAAAGGTCATCCATATTATGCACCATGAAACTTCTACATATGGCACACATCTGTGGTCTATTTGGGCAACACCCTATTTTGGACCGAGGCAGCACCTTTCGTTGGCGTGTTTTGAATTTGAGTGCAATGGGCACCAAGGAAAGCTGTTGACCTGGATTTCATACACTTGATGAGAAATCCTGAAAGTCATATCTGGCTAGCATGAAAAGTTAACATATGGATGGAGTGATGGACAGACATAGATTCCATGCAAGTAGTCATGTTGCTACTTGCTTAGTGAATGAATGTTTTTTTTTTTACAAGGAACATGAATCTGGCATCCTTATTATGATTCAGAGCAGTCCATTTCAAGGGACTCAACTATGGTTGCAGTTGGCACTAAAAGAGTGCAACTTTGGCCGAGTTCAGAAGTTATGGGGAATAATGGCATGCAAGCAAGACTGACAACAACACAAGTAATACTGTTTTATGTACATATTTATTAACTGAGCAAAAAATAACCAATGTTATTTTGTATAAAAATATAAGTATTTTGGCAACCAGGTGTGGAGTCCTTGGTTAAATGGAGTTACTTATTGATCGTGTAATTCAGACTGTACTGCTTGATCATTTAATTCAGCCTGTACTAACCGATAATTTAGTTCTGCCTATACTTGTTTTGTTACCGATAACTCCGGGTGACCATCCCCCTATAATTACTGCATACATTTAACTGAATGTATTAACACATGTGGTAATGTGGAAGTCTCATTAGTATCTTGTGAAAAATACTAAGTATGCCTGCTATGGTAGAGTTACATAAACAGTCCACCCTAGACATTACCAAGTGGAGTATAAGTTACGGCGGTCCAGTGATGGAAACCTATTAGTTTACATAGCAGTAGCTGCAATATTTCCACTTCGCCAGAAGCCACACTTACATCTGCCTTCAAAAACCAACATTTTTTTTCTTTTTTTCTGATGGGAGGCAACCCACTTTGATACAATTTTCTTTTCAAGAATCAAAAATAAATCTGCTATTAACACCATTAATTGCTGATGCTCACAAAAGATGACCAACCATGAACAAATTGTCCATGATTCTTAAGCAACTCCAACGCCACAAATTACTTAAAACTTGCCTCTTTTGTTCTTTTTATTTTTATCTTTAAATTACCACTCTCAATTGCTAGCATACAATTTAAATATAGTCTCTCTCTGCTTTGTTTGAACTTCAGTTATAAAACTCGATTTTAAAAATCTGTCCTGTTAAAATTACAGCAAAATAATCTATGTAACAACTACAAGTAACGTATATAATATACACTTGTAACCACAGCAACGACACTCAAATATCTATACTTTGTAACTGTGGCAACAGTTTCATTATATACCATATACTCACCAAATTCACAGTTCACTTAGTCCTGACCTATCTTTAATTGCCTGCTCAACTCTCCTTGGCAGGGAAGGCCACTTCAAGATGGCGGTCTAGAAGTATCCCTCCCAGGCAAGTAAAATCTGCAGCACATCCTTCATGAGACATTATCTTTTCTTGTCACTCTGAATATATATCTATTTTTTTGCAGTGTATTTTCATGAAATATACAGTAATTAATTGTCGAAGAATATTCTTTAATCAAACGTACATTGTTCCAGTCCAACAATAAGCGACTGCAAGAAACATCTATCCACACAAAATCTATTTAGTATTTTTAACCTTAACATTGGATATATTGAGCAGAATATCATATATAGTCTAACCTTATTATGCATGTCTTTAAAAATATTGTTCGGTGAGTAAATTGATGGATAAAAGTATATCAGAGTTAATCCACAGCAAGGCTTTGTCATACTATACATGTACTATATATATATTAACAAAACATCAAGAACGTTAATGCTACCTTCTGCCACGTGTAGCAGTCCTCTCAAAGTAAGGTCAAATTTATCGCATTTCTTTCCAGTCAGTATTTGTAAGTGCCAATGCACAGCACATAATCAACATACCACCAGTCAGCGAAATTAACAGACTGCATTCACCCTTGGTAATAGCTATACGTTATCTTTGGGAATATGATATCACATGCACACACTGAACTGTTGTCTCAGGTTCTTTGTATGTGTCGTCAAACTTTCAACGACCTGATTGTGAAGTACAAGCATCGTTAAATAACTGCTATGCAGATTATGTGAATGTCTGGGACATGCAGGACTTCACTGAAACTGCTAATCCTTGCACAAGTTATGCTGCCATTAAGTATTCTGCAGTCGCTACACTTAAAATTTGTTATCATTTGCTACCTTGGAGTTCCCTTATAACCTCTGTTAGCTCTCAAGTTCTCTGCAATTACTTTGCGTAAAGTAGCACTCTTAAGTGCATACTAAACATTCCCCCAAAATTGATAATGTTCAAAATGGCCAAACAGGTCCACGAAGGTTGAGTGTTCAAACCAAAACTGTGCACCAAAATATTATCAGTACCAATATATGAAATAATTAACCTTAGTTATTTAAATGCAAAAAAATTTATTGCACGTTAATTTGCACAAGGATTTCCACATTACAAACTGCTGGAGAAAACATTCCGTGTTCCACTTCTGCAAAATGGGCAAAACATGCTATATTTAAAGGATCAAATCTGTTATAGTTCATATTAAGTTCAAAATGAATAGTAATTAATGTATGTCAAGTTATTTAATGCAGAACCCTGCATGAGCGGGGGATTGCAAATGGGCTCCCTCTGCTGGAGAATATGGAAGTGAGGGTCCCCTTGTACAGCCCTGTGGTACAGACAGCTCAATTATGCTACAAATACTGATCAATGTTAATATTTATTGCAATAATAACATCAATATTGCACGCCCCCTTCACTGTAATAAATACTGAAATTAAGAGTTTTTGAATGGTAATATATTCTCACACATGCACACAAGAGGCTTGGGTGTATTGCACAACTGTTTGGTACCTTGGACAGGTTTCTTCAGGGACACTTGCAGGTAGGCAGCGGCAAAATGAACATTCCTGCAAGTTACAAGACGGCTCGGTGTTGCATCAAAATCACTGAACTGACTGGTGGACAACCCTCCTTTACATACAATATATGTATAGTGACAAAGCAGTTAGTTATATAAACATAAGATATACTGTGTCATTTAGCTTATTTATTTCTTCATCACAAAATGTCTTCTTTTATATTTTGTGGCACTAATGTGCAGTAATACTTTTGTGGATATTAAAAAGCATTGGCTGAATTATACGGAGCTGGTAACAATATAAATAACAAAGGTTAAGTATGAGTTTACACTGCAAAAAAATGCACTGATCCTTGCTGAATATGTTACTGCTAGCAAGTTATAATTCACAGTGCAAAGTGACACCATCATCTCCTGCATACACACTGTGGCAATTTCACACTGCAGGATCACATGACCACGCTGCCATGTTTACAGTCTGACAAGTGACTGCTATGGACCAATACATATCCTGGTCAAATACTGGTGAGTATATGTGAATACTTAAGCTTGTACCAGAACAGATCTTTAAGCTCATGGTATAAGTCTGTCCAACATGAGCAGAAAGAGACCAGAAATGACCATTTGCTGACAACGGTCAAGACACAATATCACATATCCTTCTTGCAATTATCATTCATCGGCAACATTAAGAGGCAGCTGGCTTCTTGATACTTATCATACCAGATGCGCAAGAAAATCTCAACAATACCCAGTCTGTCCCGTACATCTTTTGCTCAATCAGCATTAAAATTTGTAAAATTTTGATAAGATCCTCAAATATAAAATTTTATATAGCTCGATTAAGGCAGACTGGCACAAATCCCTCGAGTGGCTTGTGGAAATTAGCAGCAGCAGCATTTGATCCCTCTCATAATATCCCGTTTTGTAGTTACATTATCCCTGTATAAACTGCCACCTGTCTATATAGGTCAGCAAAATGGCTGACACCCACTGTTTCCATCCTCGGTGTTCAGTATGTGTCAGCCATTTTACTTTATATACACACATTTCAAAACAAGTTACGCACCATGCATGTTTATTTTTCCACAGATGCGCAACTTTTTTTTAACTGTGTAAGATGACTGTTGTTCTGCGTTTCATCTAGCATTGGGATGTAGCAGCTTTGTCGTGACCTTGGTGAGAGTGTGACCTTTTGACCCTCGGCATCTCACCCGAAACTCTGCTGCTGGCTTGCGAGGAAGCGTAATGCTGGGACCCCGTACTGCTGTTGGAAAGACTCTGAAAGACAGAACATTACATAAAATGAGATTTTATCCCTAACAAAGACCTGTAAGCCCTTTCTAATTCCTGGTTCAAACTTCTTTCGGGAATCAGTTACATGTATTTGGGACTCAATAGTGTGTGACGATAGATAACTGAATAAATGTTTTCCTTTCCTGAATACACTGCATCCCTTTTTTCCTAATTAAAAAAAAAAAAACAACTGTAGATCCAGACCTTCTTGCTGACATCAAAGTTAGTTAAATTTGCTCATCTCAGAGATGAAACTCAGTGCTTTGCATTTTTTATTTTATTTATTTCATTTATTATTTTTCCATTTTGCATGTGCATGCCATCACTGTTTATGGCATTACCTCTGCAGGAAACATTTACAGAAGTTGGATTTATATATTTGTCCATGTCAGCTTTCCTTCAAACTATAAGCAAAAGTAAACTGCATATCCACTCAATACCATATGTAATAAGCTTAAATTTTTCTGGAGTTCATTACATTCATACGAAAACTGGAAAGTGACACAGGCAAGTGGAATTGTATATGATTGGGAATAACCCTAATGCATGTAAACCACAAGATGGCACCACTGGTCAATGGGGATCACCTAACAACTCCTCACCCATCACATTCTGGAACAGTGGAAGAGGTGCCAGCCCTCTTGACTGTGGTGCCCTCTAGTGAGCTAGATCCTACAAGTTTAACTCATTGGGCATACCAAAAGTCACCAAAGGTCACCGCACCAGATGGGCAGTGGTATAACACTGCTCTTTAAACATTTATTTTGTACTTCATAGGGACTCTTGCCACGGACAAAACTCCAAGGAGACTGTGGTTGACTTGCTGCACCCAGTCCAGTTTAAGTACTTCAGGAGGCCACTAACTGCACCTTGCAAACACCCCACTTCACCAAGTACTTTAAGGTATAAAGTGGCGTATGTACAGGAGGAAAGCTTCAGAGCAGCATGCTTCATTAAGTCCCCTCAGAACCCATCACGGAAGCAATCTGATTGGTCAATGCTTTTCTGAGAACCACACATGGCACAGGAACAGGAAGTCAACCATGGTCTCTTGGGGGGGGGGGGGGCACGCATGATGGTGATTTTGATTGGTCTGAAAGCAAGTCGGAAGGGATGTCCTAATTCTGTCACACTTAAAGCCAATTACGTAAATATGTTAGCACCAACTTCACTTCAGCTCATGTCTGAACAATAATCCATGCAATGCAGTCTATACTTTCTACAAGCATGCAATATAAATTCCCTCTACATGCAAATGGCAATTACTGTGGGAAAATCATTTTCTCAACAACACATTACCCACAAGCCAATTTCAAGTTCTAAAGCAAACCAAAGTTTGATGCTAAATCAGATGTTGAAAATGTTCTGTACACCAAGCCATGCTGCATTGGGACCAGGCAGAGGTTGCACACAGACCCAAAAAACACAATCTGACGACAGGGACAAGGTGAGGAAAAAAATAACACTGCATTTCAACATACAAGAAACAGCAAGACTGCCTGCTGGGTATCAAGAACCTGGGATGACAGCAGAACCAACCTGGGTGTTTAGCAATCCAGTGCGAAATGACAAAATGGATCCAGTTCCCCAGCCGAAAGGCAAGACAGGTGGGCACACGTATACCTGAGCCATGCTGGGCCTACCTTATAATACCTGTTCCGTGGCCACTGCTCAGAGCCAGGGATGCTTTTAGTGGGATATAGAGTGTTGTTAGTGGTCTGTCACAAAGCTTCAGTCTTGGTATTTTCACACCACAGGATCATGTAACGATTTTCACATTTTTGTCCATAATGTAAATGAATTCTTAATACAGTAACCTTTTCCAGTTCAAAATTGCCTGAAGTACTTGAGCATCTAATATCACTTGCTTTAATGTTTTTGCTTAAGTCACTCATTAACACAAAATGTTTTGAAAGAGATCTGTAGATTAGACCTATCAGGAGAGTGCCTCCAATATCCACAGTCTTCCTTGATGCACGTGAGAAACTTTGATTCTAGGGAAGTTCTCGACACACTCTCTTTGTAAACCAGGAAAGGGTTAAGTTTACAGCTCCTTGATTTGCAGACAGAGTTAACTGCACAGTTCCTTGATTTGCAGAAAGAGTTAACTTTACAATTCCCTGATTTGAAGAAAGGGTTAACTTTACAGCTCCCTGATTTGCAGAGAGGGTTCGCTTTCCAGTTCCTTGATTTTTAGATAGGGTTAACTTTTCAGTTTCTTGATTTGCAGTTATTGCCTTTTTGGACCATTTGTTTTCTTACTGGTTGCTACACAAATATGGCTGAACTCAAAGTGATCCCACAATGTGATAGATTTATAGTTCAAGCTGATTAGTGCATCCTACATGCACAATATCTGTCACTACGCAGTAAAAGCACAAATACAGACGTGTGTTCACATTCTCATTTATGTCCCTGGCCCCATTTCTGATCTTGTGTGTCACATGAGCAAGAGTTGTAGCTAGTCTTGGTATCAATCTGCTCCTGTACAGTTCCAATCAATATTAAGTCTTCATCTTCAGTAAGAGACACTAATATTAACCCCTAGAGTGCCAAGTGGGGGGATGGGTCAACAATCTCCTCAGTGTGTCCTGGGTACAATCAACCCACAGTGCACCAAGGAAAGCTGTTGACCTGGACCTTTTGTTTCAGTCTTTTTAATCCTCGATATGATTTAGGGGGACAGAAGTCGACATCCTGTGACTAAAAATAAATGTAAGACTATTTTTTTCTTTTTTTTTTTCTTCTTCTTTTTTTTTTTGCTTGGGAAATTTTACATTCGACACAGAATATAGAATACACAAACAGCCTCTCCTGGAGGAAACAGCCAAAGCTAGGCTAACATTCTATTGACAAGTCCAAAAGACTAAGCTATAATTGCACGAGACAAGATGGATCTGTATCTTTATGAACACCTCATATTGCTGTGAAAATCAATGATGACAAAGCCCGCATGTATTTGTGCTTTTAAAGTTTCAGGTGATTAACTGGTAGACATTCAAGGGACACCTTACATTTTAAAAAACATATAAGCATTTTCCCCTTCTACAAGTGCAAATTACATGTAAATATTCATACACTCAAATCATCCAAAATTGATTAGCAGCCAATTAATTTCAACAGGCAAATGTCTGCAAATTTTGCCTGTTTGGTCCATATACAAGTATCTGTAATATATTGCAGCTTTTAGATTAGACTTCTTTCAGGCTGCAGAGACTGGTATCATTAACCCTGCAATGGCATGAAACTTTTTCCAAGTAAAAAATCACCAGAAATGGTTCAATGCTGTAAATACTGCCTGTTTTTTTTGTTTTGTTTTTTCATTAATTATGGCAAGTTTAACCTATTCCTGGTCAGACTATGACAGAGTCAATAGCTTTCCTTGGTGTGAGTTTAGTGCAATGCACCAAACCTGCATTAAGGATAGTTATTAACCTAGGGTGTGCCATCACCAATGGCGGTACATACAAATCTCAGCAAAAATATGTTCTGGTAACAAGAAACTTAAATAAGTACGTTACGGCAGACGACAATTTACATCCAGGCTCTCTGTACAGCAGAGGGTTAACCAATCAGGCAACAGCTTTTGTTAGCACATTCTAGGCATATTCAGTGTATGCCGAGAGTTAAGTGATTTAATACAGCTCTACTTAGTTCATCAATATTTGTGACCTGCAAGCAACTTTTGTCCTTTCAAAAGTAGCTTACAAAAGTAAAGGGCGCAATGTGTCTGATACGAAGCTTCACAAAACTGGATCATAAGGATTTGCCTGATGAATTGCTGGCCTCAAAGTTATGTTTCATCACGTTGGGTGGACACATACTGTATTAGAAGCCAGATACGGTTAATACATGTACATCCTTCGTTCCCTTTTATATTTGTACAGTTGGTCTACATGTTTACAAACTGCACCCAGATTTTGTGTTAATTATCACATAATTCTGTTATATTGTTGAAAAAAACACATAATTTGTCAGTTATAAACAACAGGCAGTATGTACTCTGTACATGTCCATACTGTAGTATGTACATGTCTGTACTGTAGTATGTACATGTACGTACTGTAGTATGTACATGTATGCACTGTGGTAAATACATGTACTTACTGTAGTGTGTTCTCACTAGTATATACAACCATTTAGTTCAGAGACTTATCGCAAAGTGTAGAAGTTCTGGCAAAAGGCAGTTATGTAAAAGTTGAGACCTTGCGATATATTACGGTGACATATTAAAAGCAAGCTGTGGCAAACACTCACCCGTCGACTCCTCGACCTAAGCACCGCCACTTCTTCTATGAAGCTAGCTGGCACCAAACCCTTCTTACCACGGACCTACATGCAAAGAGGTCATGTTTATCTTCCCTGTTGTGGGATGCCACACCCTCGTATCGTAGTCTTCTCTAACCCTTCCCAACCCATTATACCCTACCAACCCTGGAGCTCCAATTTTATACCTGCCTCAAAACCAGATCACAAATGGCCAATTGATCGAGGTAGCCGTATGATGTCAACAAACCAGTATTATTCACAAACACTGTCTAATGAATGTCAAACTGTTTAAATGTCTGATGTCCTCATGTCCACTCTCCTTGAAGCAGGTAACACAACAAGCTTTTTAAAACTGTTACTCGTACAACTGTCTTCTATGAATAAAAATCCATGCAAAGCTAAGTGCAATATGAAATAGTACTTGCTACTGCTTGGCGGAAATGACCCAATCACCCAAGTTATTCAATTTAGTGTGCATTTCCTGATTATCTGATTAAATATGACATCAACATGTTAACCTTTTCCTGGTCAAATCCAGACTAAGGCAACAGCTTTCCTTTGTGGGCTCTGGGTGCATCCAAAGCACACCAAGGAAAGCTGTTGACGCAGGGCGTACGATTCTGTGGGATATTTCTGACAAACTTTGCTCAACATTTCCAAGGAAAAAATCAAGTTTTAGAGCTTTGAGCAGGAAGGGCTCAATATGCTGTGTTTAACTGTACCAGTGCAAATCCCTTTACCATGTGAAGAAATTAAAGCAACACCTTCATCGACACCAAAAAAAAAAAAATCTAAACTGGTAGTCAACGCAAGTTTTGTTACAAGGAGGGACAGCAGTCAAATGCAACGATTCCCTTTATACCTTTGCTGAATGTAGATACTGAACAATACCATAGTACCAGTTATGAAGACTGCATCTCATGAGAACCACATTTCTTTTCACGACCCAGGATGTTTCTGTTTTGTTTTGGTTTTTTGGTCAAATTTTTATCAAATTTAATGCAAAACAAATGTATTTTAAGGCCACTTCAAATATATGACCGCTTTCTACACAGAGTATGGTGTTTTTTTTATACCAGGTTCCACAGTATTTATAATTTCCCCTACATTCACATGTAACAATTTTGTAAGGACCTTTTCTCCAAGTGCACAACTATGAAAAAAATAAACAATAAAAAGTTTTCTCACAAAAGCCTGGGGTGATTTTTGTGTAGACTACTACCCCAGAATCTAATAAATTAAGCCCTGATAAATGAGACAAACATTACCTTTCCGTGGAAGAAGCCATCGTTTCTCACACTGCCGTATGTGGCAATGATATCCCCCGTTTGGAAAGCAAGTTCATGGTTGGGGAAGGTGTTGGGAGAATGTTCTGCCGGGCTATAGTCATACACAGCCAGAAACTGAAACAAAGCAGACAAGGAATACAGCCTTTATGAAATACAAGAAGGACATGGCAGTCACTGAATACATAGCAACTGACTTTCTGTAACATTAACTCATTCCACCCTTATGACGCTTTTTCCTATCTAAATGTTGTCTGCTAATTGTATTTTACTAATTTAGGGATTATTTTTCAAACTTTTGGATGAAACTTGCATGGAGGATCATTCCAAATGATATGCCCATGGTCAACAGCTTTCCTTGGCACACATTGCACCCAGAACAGGCAAAAGGAAAGCTGTTGACTCAGTCTTCTATCAGGGTGGAATGAGTTAAGACACATGATTTGTGCAACCTTTTCCCTTTGACACTAGTGAAAACCGGCTTGTGGTCAAACGTTGGCTCTGTTACTGTTTTTTCATTAATTTGAACATAAATAAAGAATAGTTGGAACTGAAATTGTCACAGACATCAACATGGATCAGGGGAGAAAGGACCAGGGGATTGGTACTGTATCTTTTTTTGAGGTTGATCTTATCAGGGTAATCTTGGAACCGTCAACTCACTAGAGGTCACCACTTGTTGCAATGCATTCCCTGACACCATCTATTATATCTGACTAGTCAGCCAATGTTGGGGATTTCTCTTGATGAGTGGTGCCCTCTAGTGACTGAAATATTCTAGGCATATCACATTGGATGGGTGGGAGGGATGACTTACCACTCTCCTTTCCCCATCCTCATAGTTACTGCCTGACACGACAGAGGAAATGTCCGCGTCTCCCGTTGACTCCCTGTCAGACCCATGGTCCCCTACTGACAGCACGTCATCAAACAGTGTGTCCACCATGCGTGATCTGTGGCCGTTCTCGGCAATGGTCTGTATGGAAAAGTGCTGTGGTTTGTGTAGGTCTAACCTCTCCACCAGTGCCTTCATCATGTGTGGACTGTTGACTGTCTGCTTGTCTTTGTTGTTTATGTAGATCTGAAACCATGGCAACGGGAACAAACATGACATACCAATAAAGCTATCACCACGGCAATAGAATTATTTAGCACTAAAGCTGTCACGATGGCAACAGGATACCTTTGTATGCAACTTAAAGCTGTCACCACGGCAAATTAAAGAGATGCATCTGGTTCAAGGTTAAATCTGTTGCCATGGCAAGTTAACACAGACAAGCCACATCTGCCACTATTAGACCAACCAGCTCCATTTACATTGAAAATCTAACTTCAGGTTTGCTTTTTCATGAAAGGCTTCAAATATACAGTGAAACCTGTTTGGAGAGACCATTGTGAGGAAAGACCACGTGCCTTTTCAGACCATTTTTACTATGTCTCTTTTGCCATCTATCCCATGTTATTGATCTTTTATTGAGGGACCACCTGCCTTATGTGACCACTTTTTGGCCTGCCCTAGGAGCGGTCTCTCAAAACAGGTTTTACTGCATTTAAAATTTGTATGTTCTCAAGTATTTTAAATGAAAATAAAATACATGTAAAGGGCCTTAATTAACTCTAAAATTCAGCATTAAAGTGAATTTTCCAACCACTATGGAAACAGGAATCAAATCATATGGATGTTATGTACCAGGTGCTTACTGGGTCTGTCCACATCAGTGTCACATGCTAAAAAGCATTGAGCAGCACTTTTACGAAGCACAGTGAAACTGAGCGATAAAAGGGGCATCTGACCTACCTTATATCCCTGAACAGTGTGGCCTTTGCTCCTTGCCATCTCGTCCATCTCCGGTGGTGTCCAGCTCAGCAGTACACTGTGATTACCCAGAATTCTCTGAATACCAAAGTTTGTTGGTGGGTCTGGTGGACCTGTAGATACAGCGCCATCTGTGAACAGCCGCGCCAACAAAGTAGGGAAACAGAAAAAGGTGCACACAATTAGCCATGCATGTTAATGCAACTACTGAAGGAGTTGCTAGGGGGATTTCCTTCTGCGTATGTCAATGCAACATAATCCCTATGGGACGCTGTTTTACAGTAAATAGTCTCACACTATTCTCTCAGCTACATTCAGTGGCAATTTACTTGCATGCATTTCGTCCTGTAAAGTGACGGGTCTCACACGCACAGCGATCCCTCTTCAAGGACCACCCTTACGAGAAACCACCTCTCCTTTAAGACCACCACTTTTTTCCCCCAAACTTTGCAGAGTGCATTTCATTTTCTATATGCATGTACTTCTCCAGAAAGACCACCTGTGTTGAAAGACTACAATAAAGACCCTCAAGGGTGGTCTGTCAAGCGAGGGACTGCTGCACAACCCGTCATTACACTCATTAGTCTTGTAGCACAGTAGTTACCCCAGAGACACACGCCTCACTGAACATGCCAAGATTCAAGTTGAGGCTGTGGATACAAATTACATCGTTATCTCAAAATGGTACAAATAGTGCTTTTGGTCTCAAACTGAAATTAGCTGCAAAGCCTGCTTGCACAATAAACAAAAAGTTATAGCCTTGTTTAGTAAGACTTTGAAGCATATAGCCTTGCTGGAGAGCAGCAACATATTATTGGTTATCTAGTGAAAATCTGGATTTCAAACTATGAGCAAGGATCACAAACAAGGAGATAATCATATGACGTTGCCTTAGACTACTTACTTATCTCATGTACAGCATAAGCTGACTTCCTTTAAAAGTTTTAATGACCAAGGCCAATGAACACTTCAGACAAAACCTGTGTATTTGCTTATGTGGCATTAATGTATGTACCTGGTGTTACAGCTGTATTGATGGACTGGTTCTGGTCCACCGGTGGAAGTGACCGGACACCACTCGTCAACGTGGGTGATGTCTGGGGCTGTCCATGAGAGAACAATCCTCCCTGCTGTAAACCGCCTGGCCCACCCGGTGCTGTCACGCCATGTAACAAACTGCCACTAGAGGGCAGCAGTGGATGGAATGCTGGGTGATTACCATTGAATAGGGGTGGGCTGACAGGAGACCGGAGTCCCGGTGAGCGGCGGAAGGCGGGATGGGTGATGCTGGCACGCTGCTGATGTTCACTGGACGGAGATGGGGGATATGGCACTGGAACAGCCGAGATCAACATCAGATTGAATGGAGAATACAAACATGATAAACCTTCTTCAGAATTACCACCTATTAGAAACAGGTAAGTCAGATACACATATAAGCAAAAATATCTATTTCAGATTTACCACAGAAGACTGTCAGACTAATGTCTCTTTATTTATGAATATATATATATATACATATATATATATATATATATATATATATATATATATATATATATATATATTATAGACTACCCACAATATGACAACCTCTGGTTTAAACTCGTGAAAAGATTTGCACAAGATAGCAACTGATGTGAAGAAGCAACCAAAGTTTGTTATATTTCTCTCAATGCTCAGAACTGCTTAATAATTTTCATTTACACAGGAACAGTCATGCCAGAAACTGATTTTCTAAGGGACATGCATCCATGTTAACACCATTTGTATTTCGCCAGGTGGCGCCACTTACCATTATGACTAGGTGTGTATGAGTGTTGCAGGTGTTGATGCATTGCTAAGATCTGTTCAGGGCTGCTGTCCACATGGTTTCCTGTTGGCTGCAACAGCACGGAAAAAAAAAAACACCGGTGAGTGACATGTAACATGAAAAATACTAGGTGCATTTGTTGGAAGTATAGCAGGAATTACCAGATGTGAAACATGATCAAATTATCTCATTGAACATTAACTGTTGAAGCTGAAGGATTTTTGCCATCACTGGTGAAGCTTATGGACACTTTCCAGTTAGCCGATCTGAGCCGGCTCCAGTGCAATGCGAATATATTTGTTTTCACATGTATACATTTTCACAGTTTTGGCATTCCAGGCATTAAACTGACCTTGAGATTTAAATATTTTGAACATAGTTACTATTAAACCTATGATGAAATACCACCTCATTGTGTTCTTCTATTTTCACAGTTTTATATCAGCAAAATAACCAAAAATAAAAATTCAGGAAAATTAAGTTCATTTACTGTCTTCGGTCAGACAGCAACAAAATATATCATACAAAATAATGTGTTTTGGTACACACTTGTATATGTGAAAATCTTAATTTTTCTGACTAATTCATCATAAAAAGGATCTTTCATTGAAATTGAAACTTAAAGTTAAACATAGCCATACTTCCAGTTAAAAAAAAAAAAAAGCAAAAAACAAAAGAATGGCCCAGGTCACTGACTTTCTTCAGTTTACTTTGGGTGCAAAGGCTGAAAGTGAGCTATGTAAAGATGTTGACTCAGTCCAAAGCCCTGCACTAAAAGACTTAAATCTTTCAATGCCAGATGCGACTTAAGTCGAACTACTCTCAATTAAAATGTAGATTCATATTCCTCGTGAAAAGACCTTTCCTTCAAGTACCAGCTTTCCTCTAGTGCCATAGAATATAATGGTCCAGGTCAACAGTTTTCTTCGATGCACTTTGGGTACAATGTGCCCAAAGCATGATGAAGAAAGCTGTTGACTCAGTCAAAAACTTGGCACTGCAAGAGTTAGCCAGAGAACAGAGCCCTGAATGGTGGACCGTACCTGTACTTGTCGCAGTCTCCTGCTGACAAGACTTGTCGCTGTAGGGTAGACAGGCTGTAGATATATAGCGGGAACCAAACCGATCTTGCCATTGACTTCTGCTTCAAAGTATCCTTTCTCATCTATTGGACCTGTGACAGCAAGTAAGACAACCATTTCTCATTATACTGTTCTTAACTTTCGCAGTTTGGTGCTATCAGCGAAACAAGCAAATACAGAAACACAGGGAAAGTAAGTGCATTTCTTACCCAAAACTTTCACGTGCTGTCCCTCTTTCAGCGGTAACTCCAGTCTTTGGTGTCCACTCCTGGAAAAATGTTCAGGATTGTAGTCTTTCACAGCTCGATACTGATCGGTTTGTGGTTTTGGCAGTTTACGGTGAGTGGTCCGATCACGTTGTTTCGTCTGTGGCAGTTTGTCTCTACTATTGTTCAGGCTGCTCACAGGCTGAATGCTGGTAAAGTCCCCATTGACGTGTCCATTGGCAATTAAATTGTCCATACTATTGGCACGTCTGGTATTTGATTTTGGTATTCGAGGAAGATTTAAACTTTCTGTCGATGTTCTGTGAGTAAATAAATTATCAGCATCCCCATTGAGTAAGGTATGAAGGTCTTCCGCGTTACCTTCACTGCCACCAGATGATTCGGAACCACTCCGTGTCCGCCGTGGAATTCGGGACATATTTTTATGCCTCAAAGGTGAGCTGCTTTGGACTTCTGAGGAGGTTGTGTTGTCCTGTAAGGTAAATCATATATACAGTGAAACCTGTTTTGAGAGAGCACTGTAGGGAAAGACCACATGCCTTTTGAGACCATATCTACCATGTCCCTTTTGCCATCTTTCCCATGTTATTGCACCTCTATTGAGAGACCACCTGCCTCATGTGACCACTTTTTGGCCTGCCCTAGGAGTGGGCTCTCAGAACAGGTTTTACTGTACATGTGTGTATATATATATATATATATATATATACACACATATATATATCATACAGTGTGACCTGAAGTAATGAGACCACCTTATAAATGAGACCAGATTTGCAGGAACCATGCATTTTCTTTTCAATGTAAATGTTCTGTCTTCAGAATTCAGACCACTTCTAGGTACAATTGTAGGATCTCAGTAATGGAGTTCCACTGTATATATATATATATATATATATATATATATATATATATATATATATATATATACACACATACTAAAATCGTTCAATTAACAACACTTAAGGGACTGAAAATGTGTCCCGAAGAGGGGAGCGGTCTTAATAGGGATATACTCTAATTGAGGGTGAACAAAACTAAGACAGTAAACGACAGTCTTAACATAGAAATGGTCTCTTTATGCAGGTGGTCTGACTGCAAAGTTACAGCTTTTCCATCTTGTTCTTTCAACACAATTTGTGTTTCTTTGTTCATTTACCCACACAGGGCTCCACAATTTTTTTTAAAAAATTACTTGTCCGCAGGGTAAGTAGATTTCAAAATTCACGTGTCTGCATGCAAAATCCACTTGTGTGAATAAAACTTGATACTTTTTTCATCAATCCATAGACAAAGGCCTAAACAAACCATTTGCCATTTAATACGTATAACTGCATTGTAAGTGGAGACACCTGGGAGGGCCAAGTTCCTTAGTCCTATTAGTTAATAACCAGCACAGGAATAAGAAAAGAAAAGAGACGCCCTGAAACCTTGTACCACCAAACCTGTCTGGAAATGTGGTGACGTCAATAATGTACATACCTCAAAAGCCTGCACGGCCTGTGTAGTGAGTGGAGATATCGGCCGGCTGTACTCCTCTGAGGCACTCTGTGCCTGTACTCTGTCTGCCTCGGCAATCAAGTCACTTGGCTCCCCGTAATGCCGTAATTCTGCCGCAAGGCGATGGATTAAATTGTCCTGCAAACAGACAAGCACGCCGTTTCACTTGTTCAGTAATACGAACAATTCTCCTGCATACAGCCCTAATATACATGTACCCGCCACAAATCATCACGTGACCAAGACTCCTAGAAGGGAGTCGAAACGTTGTGACTGTTTCCAAAAAAAAAATTGTACCAAAGTAAGTTAGAAAAATTCATTATCATGTCAAATCTTGGTACCAGTAATAACATATTCCAAGACGATAATTTAATTTGCATGGTATAACCTCAAAAAAAAAAAAAA
>OZ026616.1:75664538-75897038 GCA_964020975.1 Hermodice carunculata
AAAAAAAATTAACTCAACTACAAACATGCCCTAGTCGATCAGCGATAGCTTGCTCAGTCTGCTGTCTATCCGTCACCCAAAACAGAAATTGATGGCCCCTGAAGGTCTGGTTAAGCTTGGCAAAATGGCAGTAGCATGACTTTTCAGTTCATTCTCAATATAAAGGAAATGTCCATGCACATTTCATGGAACGTATTTGCTAGGAATAACTTACCTTAGTTCTACATTTCTGTGCAAGCCTGATGACCTTGGCTCGTAGTGGTGTCACGGATGTAAGTGCTTTCGATTTGATTTGTTCCATTTCATTGAACTGCAAGGATAAAAACATAACCTCAAAACTGCATTCACAACTTCTGCATGGGGGCAAGAACTTAATTCTAATGGCACTGCTAAAATATCAGCCACTATATTATATCCAAAGCTCTCCATAGGTTACATATTGGTAACTGTACATGTGCTTTAAATAAATGCAACATGAAAATTAACATACAATGTGCACTATGCTTGTCGATTTTCACATTTCTGACATTACTTTCTTGGTAAAAAGTTCACATAATGTGTGTCTCTACTTATAACGTACCTTTTTGCAGGTGCTAATTCTTTTTAGTGTACATTCTTTATTGTTTGGAAAAGAATGGCAAAGTCAGAACTTTTCTTTTGGCTATGTTAAAATTTAATTTCTTCATACCTGCAATTTTAGTCTGTTTCAGCAAATTCTAGTGTTTGTGTGGCCATAATAACTACATGTACCACAATTTGAATCGTTCAATTTACTTTCTTGTCACAGCTCAGACCATCTGTGTGAACGAGACACTGACCTTTGACCTAATATTTTCATAATCTCTCTCAATAGATCTGCACTTGAGGACCTCTTTCTCAAGATCGTCCACTTTATGCCTCAGCTTGGCATGCTCCCGGGTAATCTCACTTTCGGACTTGCTCTAAAATCACAATATTTTCAAGTCAATCAAAATACTTTCCTTCTTTATCATAATTCTGCAGTTGTATTTAAAAATAATAAAAAAAACATTTGGAACAAATTTTAAAAATTTAACATAAGCCAACATATTTTTCATGCATACCACACTTGGTATTAAAATCTATCTTTATAGAGCAGTGGGAATTTATATTATCATAAAATCAGTATCTATGCATATTTTTTGCATTTATCATCCCTATTACCTGTGACCAAATTAAATCCCCAATCCAAAATACTCTGATGAAGAAATGACCACATGAAAAAAGCTGATCTTCTAATTTTGTTCTGAATAACATACTCTAAAGAACTATTTTGGACATTAAATTAGAATTGATCTGCCAAATAATAAAATACTCCATACTCCACTGAGCACAATACAGTTTCATCAATTGAAAAAATAAATTCAGCACAAATAATTAAAAAAAATATTGCTGTACTATAAATACACATGTTGGTAAATATGATCTAACCTTTTCCCTGAGGTGGTTCTCTGTGACCTTGAGCCTCTGTTCAAGGTCATGTCGCTCCAGGTCAATCCTCTCCAGATCCTTCAGCTGACCTCTCAGTTTCAACACAATCTTCTCCAGGGCTGTCTTGTCCTCGTCACTCTTCTCAAGCTGTCTGTACGTCTTAACCAACTCTGCATGCTGTAACATAAAAAATAAATAAAGTAAGTGGATAGACAGACATAGACAGACAGACAGACAGATAGGCAGGTAGGTAGGTAGACAGATATGGATGGATGGATGGACAGACAGACAGACAGACAGACAGACAGACAGACAGACAGACAGACAGATAGGCAGGTAGGTAGGTAGACAGATATGGATGGATGGATGGATGGATGGATGGATGGATGGATGGATGGATGGATAGATTAGATAGATAGATAGATAGATAGATAGATAGATAGATAGATAGATAGATAGATAGATAGATAGATAGATAGATAGATAGATAGATAGATAGATAGATAGATAGATAGATAGACAAAATAGATCAATAAACAAAATAATACATCGACTGATGGACCGATGGAATAAACAAACAAAAATACATACACATCCATGAAAACACAAACAAGCAAACAAACAAACAAACAAATAAATAAACATGATATTAAACAGAAGTCATTCAAATCAACCAATATGTGAGGCTGTCATTCATAATGTTGAAGTTATGGCTATGTATCAATCAGTCAGCCTGGCACAAAGAGGTTTTCATACTACATGTACCATCCCAGTGTACCTTTTTCTAGTTAAATTCTGCTTGAGTAATCCACTCTTACATTGGACCATCCTATCTGCTTATCTTTTAGGCTGCAGCCAAAACACTTACTGAAAGGCATTATTATCTAGATACCCTTCAATTGACAACTGACCATTTTCTACTTTGAACGAAGTCAAACCAGGCAAAATGTGAGACACCAACATTCTCAGATTCTGAAAAGTACCTCTGCCATCCCAACACTTTTGAACACATCCACCATAAAATATTCTCGAACACTCTCGACAAGACAACAACCCTGACATCCATAGGTCACATACCAAATAAAATATTGTGAGCATGTCCTAGGTGTGATAAAAATGGTGCATACCTCTCTCTGTAGGTCAGAATGATGTTGCTGTAGCTCTGTTAGCTTTCTGTCCGTGTCTTTCAGAAGTTCCAGTTCACGCTGTGCGGCTCTCAACGACGTCTCTGCTTTTAGTTTGCTGCTGTCGGTAGCTCGCACTTCTTCTTGTCGTCTGTGCAGTTCTTTAGTGAGGCTCTCAATTTCTTCATGCTGAAAACAAAAGTATGGCAATTTATGCCCCATTAACAGACTGTGGGGAGATGCCTGCAAAATATGCCTTCATGAAAAGCAAAAACAAACTTAAATATGACAGGACAAACAGAAGCTATTGTATCTAAGTAAAATTTGCATAACCATCTGTTTCATGGTTCTGGTATCATCAGCTTTGGTTCATGTCACCAGTTAAACTTTATCTGATTTCAGTAACGTAATGGCGAGCAGAAATTGCTTATCCGGTGAAACCTACTTATAACCACACTCAGATATCCAACATATTCATTTGTACTAGTTTTGGGGGACTATTTCACATTTCCTTGCTATTTGACTCATCTATGTGATGTATTTTACAGGAAACAGGTGTTGTCATTATACAGTGAAACCTCCCTATACCAAATGCCCTTGGGACCAGACAATAGTGTTCAGTATAGAGAGGTACTAAGTATTGGGAGGTGTGCTTATATGTGTACTGAAAACATAATATTGGGACTGAGAAAAAGTGTTCAGTATACAGAGGTGTTCAGTACAGGTGGTTTCACTGTAACCAGGTTGTGGCTCATTTATCTGACATATTCAGAAATCTGATGTATTTTACTGGAAACAGGTGGTGTCATTATAACCAGATTGTGGCTCATTCATCTGACAAATTCAGAAATCTGACATATTTTAAGAGGGAACAGATGGTGTCAGCATAACCAGGTTTCACTGTACATGAATCCTTCTAACAGTCCTGTATTCTCACATTTTAATGGAATTTAAAGGAGCAAGGTTTTTTTTTTTTTCATTTAATCAAAAACTGGAAAGCTTTTAGGATGATTATGATGAACAGATACATCTGAAGCTCCCCTGTTCTGACCTTTGTTCATTGTTTTGTGTATCCTGTCTATATGCATGAGGTTAACACTCCTGAAGAGCTCCACAAACATGTCAACTCTCTAGAGATCAAGGAAAGTTGTTGACCAACAGCGTATCATTCTTAATGACCAAACAAGAAGTCAACCTTTGTAACATCAGATGATTTCTGGTAATTTTCAATAGCGAAAAGCTGCATGCTGGCACATCAGCATTAGGTCTCTAGAGGTTCAGCAAATATCATCGCGACTCTGACGGTGCATCTCACCTTAGCCGAGAGTTCCCTGTTGCTCTCTTCCAGCTGGACCTTGAGGAAGTATCCGCTACTGTCCAGGTCACTGACCTCTTTCTCCCTCTGTAAAAGTTCGTACTGACTCTTCTGTAACTCTCCCTTCAGCTGCTCCACCTGGCCCTCCCCATTGGCTATGTTCTGTAACCATGGCAACAGAAAATATCCCAGATCAGAGCTGGACCATCAAACCAACTGTTTTTCAGGTTTATTCACAAATTGCTTGTGTTAGTTATCTTTAATAATCATATTAGAAACATGTCCCGTGTCAGTGTCATGTGTCTGCAGTCATCATAAAGCGGAGCCAGGGAAAAGTCTACCTGGTGACCTACTGTGAGGTCAAAGGTCAACAGGTGATTAATACCTGTATCTTATTGAAAACTAGTAATGATAGAACTGGACTCCTGTCACAGACAGAAGATAGTGAAAACTTTTGTTCTTGGCTCTTTCACTAAAACTAGTTGACACAATGCTTTATCTTATTTTATGTCTTCTTGCAAGTTCTCATTCTTCAGATTTTATTTCCAAATATATACATGTAAGTACAATAAAAATGGAAACATTTTACATGCATATGATAACATTATACAGTAATATGTAAATGACAATTATATCATATTATCAAAGCTAGACAATTGGTTCATATAATGTATCTTACTTAAGGTAAATCTTATAAAATGCAACATGCCATTCGGTGATCCATGAACTCTCTCGTGCATTGTTTCAACATTGACAATTTTAGACTTAAACTGTGTAGTGTGGAGCCTATGTGCTCAGTGTTTTGTTTTCAAATCAGGTGCAACAGGGTGGGTCTAGACCATCAGAACGTGCAACATTTTGATTAAGGATTAGTAACAATTTTAAAGTTGATACAAATTTCTCAAGAACAAATGCTTTGTACATTTACGCTGTCCTCTTCATCATCACAACCAGAAGAGTTACGTACATGCATCATGATATGCCAAGTACCGACTTTGTGAGGTGCTGTGACAATTTGTGAATCACTGTGTGAAACCTCTTGACAATTAATCCAAAAAATATTTGTGATTTTGATCATACCTTGTTTCTTTAACTTTGTGACTTGTGCATAATAATTTAAACCAACAAATGGTATTTTCTTATCAAGGAACTAGAACAAAAGTTACAAGCGCTTAAAACATTTATTTTAGTGTGCTTGCATCTAGTAAACATGTGCCTATAAAATAAACTAATTTTAGGATCCAAAGTGTGAACTAACCCATAAAAGCTAAATGTAAAATCCACAGTTATTATAAGAGAGCCTTGACGTCAGCATGAAGAGCAACAAGAATATATCAACAAGTTACACCCATAACATACAGGTATAAAGTGACCACTTGGTGTGGAGGTCAATATGACAACATTAGGTACATACTGGGTAATATGGTCTATATAGTACTAGGGGACAGGTCAACATGACTACATTATGTACATACTGGGCAATATGGTCTGTATGGTACCAGGTAAAAGGTCAACATTACATTATGTACACACTGGGTAATATATTTTGTATAGAATCATGTGAAAGGTAAACATGACTACATTATGTACACACTGGGTATCATATTCTGTATAGAACCAGGTGAAAGGTATACATGACTACATTATGTACAATTACTGGGTAATACAGTCTGTATAGTACTAGCCTAAAGGTCAACATAGCTACATAATGTACATACTGCGTAATGAGGACAATGTTATACCAGACTTGAGGTCAACTGGATTCCATTATGTACTTACTGGGAAATATCTTGTTTTGTTCCATACTATGAGTCAACATCACTAAATAGTGTACATGCTGGTTATTATGAACTATAGTTGATGTATCTATTATCGATATGTTCCTATTGTCGATAGGGTTGGCAAAAACAGTTATTATTACTTGCTAATCTATCTTTATACGTGATGAGTTGCTGGTCTCTGAACTCTCTCCATTCCCCGGCATCTCATTTACGAGGCCGGTAAATGTATATTTGGATTCCTTACGCCAAGCAATAAGTACGTTTTTCAGAGAACGCACACATTTTATATTTTAATAATTGCAGACATCCTAGCTTTTTCTATTATTCATTAACTGATTTCATGTTTACTTATACACAAAATGTTTGCTCAACTGACCCACTCTGAACTTCATCTGTGTGGAGTTTTCAGTTGCTATATTGAGAGTAGGAACATTGTTTATACAAGTTCATCACCAGAATTGAAGTGACATGTCTTGTGCATACCACCTGCATTCGTCAAGAAAAGACAACTTTGTTTAGATTTTACCATGGAAGTACAGCTTAGAACTTGAAGTCTGTGATTTATAATAATAATTTTCCTATCTATGGTCAGTGACGTATTGTGCTGCATATTTACAAACCGCACGGCTTAGCCTATCAATAACTGGTACATCGTGCATACACTGTACATGGAAAATGACCACCTAATGTACATATTGGGATTCATGGACTGTATAGTTCTACAAAATAGGATTACATAAGGTACATACTAGGAAACATGAATGTATCAGACTATACGTCAGTCTGACCACAAACTGAACGTACAAATGACTGTGTCATACCAGTCTTAAGTAACCAGCGTCAAATACATATTATGCACTGATTTAAGGTTATTTTCACTAATTTCAAATTATTCATGAACAAAGCCAGGTCACAGCACATCTGAAATTTCACCCAAAAGCCAAACCTTGCCAATGTATGCACACTGTTCTGCATGGCGAAACAACCGCAAACGAGACCAGCCTACAACACTTCCATCACCAGAGGATGCCACAGGTATAGCGAGATCATTTGTTACCTCCTGACCAATCAGATATGACGAGATGGCAGGAGATCCTGCTTGACCAGTAGTGCCCTCTACTGGTCAAAGTGCTCTAGACTTGTCCCATTCTCACCTTGGCTCTGAGTATTTTATCCAGTTTCTCAATCTCTGCCTGGAGTTGTTCAATCTCTCGCTGCTTGTTGTGTGCTTCCTGCTTTAGTCTGTCTATCTCTTTCTCCAGGCCTTTTGTCTTTCTCCTCTCTGTCTCCAGCTTTTGGTCTGCGTCCTTCAGCTGAAAAACAAACCAACTGTAGTTTTTCTCCAAACCCTGATTCAGCAATGTACCACTTTAAACAGTGAAAGCTATCGACACTCAGCGATCCAACATATTCACAAGTTTTGAGGGACTTTTTGACTCGTTTACCTGACATATTCAGATTTTGTACACACTTGCAGAGAACAGACGGCATAATTATGAGGTCATGCTCCGCATTACCTGGTATAAGTGCACTCAAGCATAGCCAGGTGAGACCTAGTTTATTAGGCAGCCATCTTGTGTAAGTGAATGGAATATTCTACACCAGTCATCACCTGGTTTTTACCACAGCAAAATCCTAGTTTAACACAGAGTGTTTGCTTATGTTGATCTAGTACCATGCTGAACTTCTACCATGACTGGGCAAGCTTGAGAATGACCCATATGTGCCACAAAATGCTTTTCATGGTTTTGCATCCAACAAGCACACTGCCCCTGTACCACCATGTCCCACATCCCAGAATCAAGCTTTAGGTGACACCTGGTGGCAGAGGCCGTACTTAACACCATAGATGGGCCCTACTGAGAGAAGCAGAAACCATGGTCAGGAGTGGTTTCTTATGCAAGGCTGAAGAAGAAATCACGACACCGGACACAGAGTGACTTGATCTTCAGACTTACATAAGATACCACGAAAGAACATGGTTTCTCCATTTTAACCACGCTGCCTTTACTAAGCAATGTTTTGAAACCAAGTCGGCAATTTCACTGCAAAAATCTTAAAAGCCACTTCAAACTACAATGTATTATTTGCACCCAGTGCCGGATATGCTGCCACCTGTGTGCACGAGTGGTTACACGAAAGGCTCAAAATATCAGGCGATTCGCAGTGAGCCTTGGTGGTGTAGCGTTAATAAGAATGCACCATAGGCTCGAATCCCATACAACTCTCTTTAAATTTTTTGGTATAGAGTATGTGGAAAACATTGCAAAATTTCAAAGTCCAGCACCAAAAGTAATGCCCAGACAACAGAAATTAGCCGTGGTTTATTATAAAAAAGTGAAGAAGAAATCACTGGTGGAAACAACGGCCCTACTAATGGTAAAATTACAGGCCACTCACCTTGGCTTTGGTGGCCAAGGCATCGTCGGCATCTTGGGCGTACTTTTCCGTCTCCTTCTGGTTGGCACGGGCCACTTCTATCTCCTTCTCTTTGCTCTGAAATAAACAGAGGACATTTACTTGACATTTGCACTGCATAAAACACTGTTGCAAACTGTTACATCCTACAGACCTTACACAGGTGGATAGCATCAGTTAACAGTGGTCCTTGTCTTGAGAGACCACCTCCCTTGAAGTACCACCTTCTCAAGAAGCTTCCTTTCTGTGGTACTTTGCATGTTATCTGTACCTCCCATGAGAGACCATCTGCCTTCAGAGACACAAGTTCGGTTTTCTTAGGCAGGGTCTGTCACGACAGGTTTCACTGTCATTTTATTCAACCCTCCAAAGATTCAACTTTTCCCGTTCAAATTGCCCAAAAGTACCAACATGTATATTGTCATCTGCTTTTTACAAGTTTGACGGAAATTTGATGTTAATAGAAATTAGTTATTTTTTTTGTTGGAAATTGTAACTCTACATATCAGGGTGGCATGCCCCAGGTCAATAGCTTTCCATTGACGTGGGTCGTGTGCCAAGGACAGTCCAATATATGTCCAGGAAAGCAATTGACTCGTCTTATTCTAAAGAGGAATGGGTTAATTCAATTGCTTTCCTTTGTGTCCACAGCATCGAGGAAAGCTGTTGACTGATGGCCTATTACTCTAATTGTCACCAGAAAAAAAAGCAGATGATAGTGCCGGACGCTTGCAGACTTTTTAATGGGAAAAAGTTGCATGTCAATAGATTGCATTACTGGTGTGCACACACAAATGAGACAAGTAAGTTTACCTTGAGCCTAGTCTCCAGTTCCACCACCTTATCCTGCAGCACCCGCACCACCTCCTGAGACATCTTAGTCTGCAGACTAGAATGCGTGGAGTTATCATACAGTGTCTCCAGACCACTGTCTGGTATACTGTCCAGGGATCCAGGATACTTGGTTCCCAGCTTCCCGTGCTTGCGCATGTGCCCATGATCCACTTCGGAGAAGTCTGAATCGCGGTCCAGGGACTTGGCTCTGCGACTTGATGTTGCACTCCTGGGACGACCTTCATCATCCTCCCCAAACTCCGAGAAACCATCCATGCTGGTGATATCGTCGCCCTGCTGAGACCCAGGAAGGTAGTACGACTCATTGCCCGGGCTGTCCATGCGACGCATTGGCATGGCTGGTGGAAGACTGGTCGGTAATGGTGGAAGAGACATGTCACTGTCACTCTGTACAGATGACCCGCTCCGGTTGTGAGGACTTCTGGAGGATAAGGCAACCTCGGAGGCATTGTCGTCCGTCTCGTCACGCATCATGAAGCTCAATGTCACATCATCGACATCACTCCCTGCAACAAACACGTGACAGCACCCAATGTACATGTGTCCCGTTTGTCATTAAGTCTTACAAAGCATTTTGTGCAGCATTTGCACAGGCAATGTGCGTGCAGTGTTCGAAGATATACATCTGAACGAGCGTTAAACACAGAATCCTGATAGATTACCCCAAAATTAGTCTTATGACGGTAGAAGAGAGAAAAGTTAGACTCACAATCTGTCAAAGAGAGCAAATGCCTGACTGGATGTGTGTCTGAATGGGAAAACATAGGGTGTGTTTCCACATGGGACAAGACCGGATGTGTCTCTGAATGGGATAAGATTGGATATGTCTCCAAATGCGAGACCAGGTGTGTGTCTGTATGGGATAAGACTGGATGTGTGTCTGAATGGGACAAAGCTGGAGATGTGCATCAGAGTGTTTGTCCATATGGGATAAGGCCAGACGTGTGTCTGTATGGGATAAGGTGAGAAGTGTGTCGGCGACATAGCTGGATGTGTGTCTATGGGATAAGGATGGATGTACATTATGTATAGCTATACAAGACAAGATTGGGCATGTCTCTGTATGGATAAGACTGGGTATGTGTCGGTATGGCAAAAGACTGGACTTGTGTCCATATGGGATAAGACTGGATGTGTGCTTTAATGGGATGAGAATTGAGGTGTCTTTGAATGGGACAAGACCGAATGTGTGTTTATACACGCTAAGACGGGTCGTGTCTGTAGAGGATCATGTAGAATGTGTACCATTATGAGACCTGGGTGAACATGTGCACATAAGGTAATTTAGTCGACCTACCAGATTTTTTCTCAATATCTGCCCAGAAGTTGTCCTCTCCACTTCGCTGGAGGCTGCCTGTTGGTCCTCTGGACTCAATGGCCTGCCAAATGGGATCCTCACCTCGGTGATTCTTCCCACCAGATGGCATCTTCTCCACCAGCTCACCAATCAGCTTCTTCCTTTCATCTTCACCGGCGACATCTATTGGCCGTGGAGCCCTTGGACGCTTTCTCCCCTGTCATCATGAAGTAAAATCATTATCAAATGTGCATAATCATATTTCTTTTCTAAGGACAACTGTATTTCAAAACCATTCTTGTGAAATATAGTGTTACCCCTCCCCCCGCCCCCAAAGAACTTACATCAGTTAACATTAATGTACATGAAATGTTCCATAGTAGCTTCATGGGTGTCAGCATCATTGTACCTGCCTGAACGGTTCTATTTACATTCAGTTTCTTCACACTGTGGCTATCACTTTTAACAAACATGGTCCATCCTCTTCACTGTCACATGCTAAACAAACTCTTTTAGATTATTTTTGTGTGCAATACTCACCACACTGATAATTATCAAACAGTGTCACAACATTACATGTTCTGAGCTACAAATAACAGGGGTGGGGTGGGGTGGGGTGGGGGGGTGAGGGGGAGGGCATGACATGACATTATATTATGTAATATAATAGCAGAAAGTAAACCAACACAGAAATAAAATGCACAACAAGACTGTTAACTCCCTGCCCCTTGAACTGGCTAACAATATGGCTGGAGGTAAAATGTCATCTGCTTTAATGATTTCTTTGATAAATTTCACTGTTGAAAAAATACCTGTTGACAAGCCCTGTCAGAAAAGTGTACCTCAGGTCAACAGCTTTCCTGGGGCCAGGGTGGGCATCTGAAACCCACCCCGCCACAATGAAAGCTGTCAATTCAGTCTTACTTCAAGGGGCAACAGGTTGAGGCATACTAAAATCTGAAATAAAACATTTTTAAAGCAAAAGCACCATGCAGCTGAAATGCAAAAATATAAATGGTACAGTCTATGTTTTAACCCTTAAAATGCTAATCACGGTTATAGTCATTTTCTCATTATGGTTAAAAGATTCAAATTCCTCATAAAGATGTCTTTCATTCTAATACCAGCAAGCCTACGCCTAGTCTAAAGCAGAAAGTAGTCTTCGTCAACAGCTTTCCTCGGGACACTTTGCGCGCACTGCTCGCAAAACGTCCCGAGGAAAGCTGTTGACTCAATCTTAAATCAGCACTTTAAGGGTTAACCTTTTTCTGTATTGCAAAGTAAGGACTACTAAAAATGCCTTGCTGCAGAAACACAGCTTCACAAATGTGAGGAACCTGGCCGCTGACTGCGTCTAACTGAGAAAGTAGCGTACAAATAAAAGGAAAACCGGTATTGGTAAAAAAAACAAATAATACAACGGAGAAATAAATATGCAATTGTAGGTACACATGCAAAGGGAGGGCCTGCATGCTGAGATGTCCCTGAACCCTCTACCTTCATGGTCTCCACAACCAGTGGCTCATCAACACCAGGCATATCCTCGTCTGACGTCACTTCCTCATCCAAGAACAGGGACCGTTTCTTGGACACGAGCTGTTAGTGAAAGCACAGCAATGCAGCTGAACCGTAACCATGACAACCCAAGACTTGTTAGTCGTGTACATGTAAAGGGTCAGGCATATTTGTCTTGATTCCGTACATTTTTCTTGGAGCAAAATTACGTTCAACCTTTTCCAAGAAATCAGTAAATGTATTTCAATACTAAAGTGAGATATTGGGTGTGCATTTTGAATAACTACCCCTGGATACCATTTCCTGATGTTTCAATGGTTCATTTACACTGTGTTCATGATGTTGAGTGCATATTAAAAGTCTATTTTCAGACCAGATTTATGTTGCAGAACTATAATTAGTAAGTCTGGGATGGTTCATTGATATGATATTTGATGTATGTTGATTCAGAATAAGATGATGATTGTGCCAACTAGGTGAAATATTATGCTGTATGGTTTATTGTAGGCATGTCACACAGAAGTTTTTATTGTGATCCCCAGTTAAACAGACATGGAAACTCTACTCTGATAAGAATCGTATCATGAGACGTGTATCGAATCATGAGATCATGAGAAAAATGTATCAACCCATCCCCAGTAATCTGAAAAAATACACAGATGACGCACATCTATAGACAGGGACCAGGAGAGTTGTGCAACACAGCTTCTCCTAAAGTTCTTCACGAAACCATTAATCATTACACATGATCCATGCAGCCAGGTAAGAGAATAGCCAGGTAGCTACTCATCCATGTATCATGTCCTACTCTCCGTGAAATTGTAGTAGTCCACCATAACCAATCCCCTGTTATTTTCAACAGAGGAGGGGTGCCTGATTCCCATGCAATTTACCATACTGACAGGACAAGTACTCTGACAAAACAATTTTTTCTCAAAAACATTTTTTTCTCAAAAAAAGAAAAAGAAAAAGAAAAAGAAAAAAAATTGGGGGGGGGGGGGGGGTGAGGGAGACAAAGCCTAACATTTTTGTTCATGTCAATAGTTATGTTTAATTGATGCTACAGAGAAAGATTGCCATGATATTTACTTTGCGTGATCAATGGAATTTTGTGTAATGTGCAACAATGAAAGGAATCTATGATTTCTTAGCAAAATGTAAAGCTGCATTAATTTCAGGCAAATAAGTCAAATGGGTTAAAACACAATTATGTATGTAGACACTTGAGAAATGAAATTAGTTGTGCACAACAGATTCACAACAATTTACTGGCAAAATATAAGTAGCATAATGTGAACAAGAAGAGAAAAACACAAACTCTATTTAAAATGTTATATCCTTCTCTGCTGTAAGAACACACACATATACATACATTTTCTCAAATCACAGCATCAACTGCTGTCCAATTGAAGGTATTCTCTGCAATTTCCCGTGTAGTTTTGATGCACAAACCTTTGTAAGTTTTTTGTTAAAATGAGCAAAAAAATTGATTATTAAATCAATGGGCATGACCTGTTGCATCCATTTGGAAGAGATCCACCCAAGGTAATTTGGAAAGGGTTTGGCCAATGGTTTTGAGAAGATGAAAATGATACTGAGTGTGGAATATGATAACAGATGGCCAGACCAGTACCGGTACCATAAGGTCAGCTGAGGTAAAAATAGACATCAAGAGCTCAAAAAAGATGGACTTACCCCGGCAACAGGGTCCTCATCCATGCTGGATGCATCCGAGTCCTCGACCATGTGACCCACACGTTGCCCCAAGGGTAGTTTGTCGACCAGGTCCATCACTAGAGCTTTGCGGTTCTGACCTCCCTCTGCACTGACCTGTACTGCCCTCTGTGGGCTCTGAGTGGCACTACTCTCCTGAGGCAGTATAAACTCCTCATGAACCTCGTCAGTTATCCATCGGTCCATCTTTGGTGTTTGGGATAGACCTGGGATGTTCTTGCTGTAGGAGGGGTGGAGGTATTTCACAAACTCCTGGTAGGCTTCAGGGAAGCGGGTTCCAAGCACTCGCAGGGCATAACGGAACTCTGGAAGCACCACATTACACATGCAACTGCAGTCTTCAGTGCAACCCCAGAAACAATGGTTTCCTGTGACGCTCATCTCCCCAAATACCAAATACCAGCCTGTCACAAAGTGATGTCTCAGTTACACTGACCCTCTCTCTTGTAATCTCAATCTTGTCTTTGCAAAAGGGATGACAGTGTTGTACAGGAACAGATAATTGATAAATTAATAAGCCCCCCCCATCCCCCCCCCCAGATAAGTTTCACTAAATGAAATGTGGTACAGTTGCATTATAATATCATCGATTTTCCCACTCAATCCTTGATGAAATTAATCACTTTGGGTGCAGGCTCTGCTTGCAAAACACCTGAATTGAGCTGAGGTCATGTGATCCATCACACATGCTAATTGTTTTATCACTGCCATAGTGTTACACACATAGTGTTTCAGTTACACTGCACGTCTAGTGTTGCCATTCCTGTTGTGCATTCTGCTACATGCATAATATTGCTTCGTCACATCTAAAGTGTGCTGTCACACATACAGTGTGCAATGTCACACATATAGTGTGAGGTGTCACACATATAGTGTATTACACTCACACCTGCAGTGTGTTTCATGTCTTACCTGGTGATACTTGTTTGAGAGTGATACTGTCAGCCAATTTGACTTGGACAGACTTGTTACTGGACGATGCCCTTGTCTTTAGGCTCACATCACCATCCTGCAACACACAGAAAGTGTACACAAATACACACAGTGTCTAAGTAAGAACACACATTATTTTGGTTGCCATATGAACACACAATGTCTCAATACCATTGCACTTGTTAATGTGTGATAAATTATTCAGATATACAGCTGCTCCCGATGGGATCCTTCATGTAGTGCTGAAATGTTAATATACCTGGGTACAGGAAACTCCAGTCAGCAACATCATTTCTGAGTTCCTTCCTGATATACCCTACAAATATCACATAAAATGTCCCTTTTTAATAACTCTGGCCAAGGAAGACAAACTGAAGGGAAAACGCAGTCGTGGTTTTAATATACAAGACAAACTCTCTACTGGGTTGTAAGCGCATAGACTCCTGTTCACGTACACTGGTCCGTCTTGAGAGACCACTCCTACAACAGACACCCTGTCTGCCGTGAAAGACCACCTTTTTCAAGATCTTTGCTTAGTATTTTTTCATGTTACTTGGTACTTCCTGTGACAGACCACCTGTCTTAAAGAGACCACAGATTGGTCTTGAGTGGTCTTTCAAGAAAGGCTTCACTGTATATTCTGAAGCGCTAACAAGGGATATATTCAGGTGTCAGGTGTCTTACCAGAGGGTAGGGCTCCTGTCAGTCTGTCTGTCAGGGTGATCATTATCCCATCAGGACCAACTACATTTGTCAGGGAAATGGTTGTATAACTGTCTGCTCATAAAACCCCACCATTGAACCTTTACAGGGAATTGGTATACTGGATTTAACATAAGATGAGGCTAGGAAAGATGTTATCTGTGATATGAAATGGATGTGTGATGGAATGCAAGTGGTAGTGCACAAATGCTCACATGTGCCCAATGGAGTCCACCTGTGCACAAGCATCTGTTTATCTGTATGCCTCACTGTACTTGAAGCAGCATGTCTGAGATTGAAATTGCCACTGTACATGAATCATGAACAATGGAAACCGTCCTCCAAAATAGTAATTTACTTGCAGCCAAAAATCTTTCTTCTGAAGTCCTGTGAAAAAGACAAAGTTTGAGGTAGCAACAAAACCTGCATACCCAGGACACAGGCTAAAGTACTCACCTTTACCTTCCTCGATCCCCTGTATGTGTCGCCTCACAAACCTCTGGCATGCATACCACATGACCAGAACAGGCTGCCCGCCCTGTCCTCTCATAAGTTCCACCTCTTTTACAGCTCTTCGATTGCTAATTTAATTTATGCTGTGTCTAATTTATTTTGACCTGGTTTTGCAATTACCAATCCCTGGCTCTTGCATCTGGATGAACATTTACTGCACCAGAGACCTTCTAATGCAAGACAAGGATGGTATACACACCTCTCAAAAATGCACCTGTAAATCTTCTGTGGTATATTTTTTCGAAACAGAACTCATAATACAGTTATCTTGGGCGTTCCCTTTACATTCGGCTTTTGTGAATGAGAGGGAATTCCCAAAGGCTTGCATGCATCATGGCGGTGACCAATGCTGTACTTAATTAAATACATAATTAATGCTGCTGGGTAATTAGGGCAGGTTGTTTCCTATCAACTGTGATGTGATGTACAACATTCTTAACATTGAGGGAGGCTATATTGTATCAACTGTGAAGTCATCTATGGCATTCTTAGCACCTATATAGCATCACTTGTCATATCACACCAAACAGCCTTAAAATCAACAGAGCTTATATAGCATTAATAGTGATGTCATGTGCAACATCCTTAATACCAAGGTAGGTTGGTTCGCGTTAGATGAGTAAATCGAGGTGGGTTCAATGTGCTAATCTAAGTCCGCTACAATCAAACCTGTCTTAAGAGACCATCCCTCGGCATCAACAGTGATACAGTGGTACCTGTCAAGAGAGACCACTCTGATGACAGACTGCCTGCCATTTAAGTCCACTTTTGAATACTTTACTTAGTACTTCTCTTGTTATTGCACCTCTCATAAGGGACCACCTCTCTGATAAGACCACATTTTGATCCTCCCTAGGGCAGTCTTTGCTGATAGGTACCACCGAATCTCAAAAGAAACAAAAACATGCAGTTTCTCATAGGAGGTATAAGTAAGCAGAAAAGTACAGAGCAAAATATCCTAACAAGGTGATCTGTCAAGGTAGGTGGTCCCTCACGACAGGTGTCTCTTAGTTTAATTTTACTGGTATTGAATACCAATGCTGGTTTTAAAAAAAAAAGGATCCTCACATGTGGTTTCCTTTTTGTCGATTGTCTTTATCACTTAGCGTAACGCACCAAAACAGCAACACCATTTGCTTACATTTATGCTGAAATTTCCAAAGAATATCTTCTTCCTCCATGTACGCTGTATAGGAACAGTACTTGTTCACAATACCATATCATGTACCCATTAAGTTTCTGAAGTATGACTGTGGGAAATACATAAATTTTCAAGTTGCTTAATGTCCCTCAATAAGTGATCCCTGCCAGTTTTTTCTGTGCAGATCACTTGCCAAACAGCAACATAAACTGCTTGAATTTCCCAGTCGATGGTGTGGGTTACACGTGTTCATTACCTTTCTTGCTTATCTCTACCAATTACTGCCAGCAATCAAGGCAAACTTCACCTTACGTGACACTACATACGTGTTACTTGACCTTTCCATTGTTTTTAAGGGTAACAGTCCCTATGTGCAAGTCATCAAAGTTCGCATGGCGTAAAATGATACTGAATAATGCTGATGTTGAGGGTTTAATTACACGTTTCTCCAGGTCCACCACAAGAGAAGCCACACAGAATTAATTGACCACAATATAATGAGCTCTATGTATCTGTTGACCTGTATACACATGGGAACTGGAATCGATCCTGATGACCGAAGTCATGAATTTAACTCTTTTAGTCATTCACAGGAATGCCCTACTCATCCAAATGATTTAAATGTTTTTGAATACATATTCCCCTATAAAGCAGCCTATCATTCACGTGCCAGTATCTTTGTATTTCAGCACAACCAAAAAAAATGGTGCATTAAATTTAACCCTTTCCCCCGAAAACCGGCTGGCGGTCAAACGTAGTCTGCTTCAGCGTTTTCAACTGATTTCAACAGTAATGAAAAGGAAAATATGACTGAGAATTGTAGATGACACCTATCAAGATAACATGCCAAGGAAAGCTGTTGACTCATTCTTAATGCAAGGGGAAGGGGTTAACAGCTTTTTAAAGTACCCATGGACACTGAAGAAAGCCACTGACTCAGTTTCCTTCTTGGTGACAAAAAGGTTAACAAGTGAAACTGATACCCAAGCACACATATCAAATTACATTAGCTTCTAATTCATTATTAATTTACGATGAACAATGCTATCTTGGGTTAAATTATAATACCCATTATAAAATATATTCCCAATACAGGTATGTACATAAAACTTACAGATAACTGTTAATTTTATTACTTTTTTTTCATAGCTCGTACAGCATATTGGCCATAAATGTGGTAATTTGGAATCAAAATATAGTTTTTAATCCAGTGAACTTTTATAGTTGACAAGGTGTGTCAAAAAGATCAGGAAGAAATAGTTATTCGGACAAACGCCATGCATAGAACTCTGGTTACTTCCAAGTGTCAGTTAGAGACAAATCTCTATTTAGAATGCACGTTGTCTCTTTCCGACTGCTAGCCATATACCTGTGTAGTGTACTGGTTTGTGAACTGCTTTCTACGCGTACAACGCACCTACCTGTTACATGTGAACAATAACACACAGCATGGCCATCTACATCAATTCTGATGCTGTAAACTGATCTATTCAACTTATTTCCCACATGCATTCAAACTTACTGCAAAGTAAAATCAATGGTATTGATTGACCTAATTTCACTTTTTTTTTCTAACAAAGAATTCCTTCCGTTGTTTAAATAATGAAATTCCAGTATGTCACTAGCAGTTATGGCTATAAAGTACTTGGATGAAGCTGTGAACTTCAAACATGAAAACTGAGGCCAGTACCAAATGGTATAGTGTCTGCGTGTCTGGCTGTATGACTCACGGGTGTGTATTGAACAGCTATACCTTCTGTACACCAGACATCTGTCAACTTAAAATTGTACCCATTTATTGATTTATTTTTCTTCCATCCTTTAAATGGACCAATCCATTTCCTTAAATTAAACCATGAAGGGATGATAGGTTGCAAATTCAACTATTTATAAACTTTGTTTTTCTGACCAATATGTGACAAGTCTATTCATTTTAATTATGTTGCAAAAATAGCTAAAGCTTGACACATGCTTGCATTATGTAGGTGAATAAATAGCATACACACTTCAAATATTTGAATAATTGATTGCTGTCGAACTTAGAATAGATGTACTGAGCTAGAAATTCCCATAAAGGAAACTGGCTACTCTAAATATTTCAGAACAAAAAAAAAACAAAACAAAAAAACAACAAAAAAAAAAAAAAAACCATGCATGACAGGACACAGAGAGGCCTTCAAAGTAATTCATGAAAATAATTAGCTCTTCAGCGCTAAGCTGGTGACACGAGTCAACACTTTTTCCTTGTCACCCTTTAGATGCAAAGCACTCAAAGCATGCTGAGGAAAGCTGTTGACCTGGGCCAGACATCCTGTCTGGAACTATAGGCAGCTACTTGTGTGAAGGGTCTCTCTACAAGGAATCTTAAGCTGGAATCTCTCTGATAACTCACATGGGTGAAACACTTGCTGCCATTAGCACCAGAAGATTTTTCCTGAAACCATTTTTGTGGATGATACCTGAACATCAACATCAAGACTAATAATTCCAGATTATGTCATTTTCTTTAGACTTCAACTAAGTCTGAAGCCTAGCAATGTACGTGTAGTTGTAACTTATATCACATAAGGGTATGGAGGGGGGGGGGGGGAGGGGAGAAGGGAGGACCAGGAAAACCTGCAAGCTGAAACAATGCTGATGCTCCAGAGGAACATGTACCATTTTGTGTCGCTTGATACCTAAATGGACTGCTGTTGATCCTTTGGCTGAAACTTACAGCACTCTTTCCCATCATGATACATGATGTGTGTCCTGAATGGTTTCTACTGTTGCATAGCAACATGACAGTAAACAGAGGCCATATATTATCCAATCAGAAAAGTTGTTACATACAGGATCTATTTCTATTATCACCTTAATGCTTTGTTCCCTGGTTATCTTCCCACTACATAGATATTATCTACACTAGACCCTCAGTTGAGAGCCCCTCCGAAGAAGGGCCACCTGCCCTGAAAGACCACTTTTCCAAAACACTTTATTTATTAACTTTTTATATCATTTACACCTCTTATGAAAGACCACCTGTCTTGCAAGACCACAGTTCAGTCATCCCTAGGGGTGGTCTTTCATGACCTGTTTCACTATATTTTGCAGACTAATTCTTGTTATATTAATACACTTGAAAACAGCCCTGCACAGAGAGCAGTGCTTCCGTTTGGAATTTTTTTCAGGGGGTCACAAAATGAGAAATTCAGGGGAGAAGACTGGATTTTTACCAATTTTACATGAAAATAAGCAAGACTTGTGACCCCCCAGAATTTTCTCAGCGGGTATTTGGGGTTTTGAAAGGGTAATATACCCCAATTTGGGGGTTAACGGAAACACTAGAGAAAACATAATGTCTGAAAAGTGTGCAGCATGAATACTGTCATTGTGAGGCTCCCAAAATTCACTGTTGGGGGAAAAACAACGCTGAACAGATCAATACTTGCGAGGAAGAGAATAGCACGTTACCCTGTGACACTCGTAAATGAAAATTAATACATATGACAGTTAAGGACTTACATTAATACTTGGGGGGAGGGGGGTTGTGGGGGGGGCATCTTTTTAAAAATATATGTCCCGTGTAAATATATGTCAAATATAATTTATGAAAAAGATCCATCATGTGACTGACACAAAGCTATGTGTAACTTATTGATTTTCGTATTCTTACCATGTTTCGAGGATATATCACGCCTGTATTATTTCTGCGTAGTTTGCCTGGTCAAGTACAACTAATAATTCCTCCCCGCTGTGTAATGTTATCTACTATTCATTGCAAATTATACATTTAAAAAATAATAATATTCCTGGGGATCATGGCACAAATGTTATTTGGCAAAGATCTACATGTAGGCCTACAAGCTTTCTGTCACTGACAAAGCCTACACATAAATCACCATGTTAATCTTATATAAAGACTGTATCTCTGGTCAAGACACAGTAGCAACTGCTATTTAACTTTCAGTGCCAATCATGACTAAAGTTGATCTACTTAAGTCAGACTAGTCTGAATTATCATTAGGATCCCAGATTCACATTCCTTGTAAAAAGACCTTTCATTCAAGTACCAGTATGCCAATAGTTCCAGAGAGAATGTCTCCGGTCAACAGCTTTTCTTGGCGCGCATTGCACCCAAAGCATGCCGAGAAAAGCCTTTGCCAAATTTTGGACTGGAAGAGTTAAGATCACCCCTACTGCCAGCATGAAGTGGTCTTATACTGTAGGTGATTTCAAAATGTAGGCAACTTTCACCCTCCCCCCCCCCCCCCCACGCCAGTCAAGTGCCTGTAACTCTTTTAATGTAATGTATAGTTTTTGGACTGAGTCAACAGGTTCCTTGACTCAGGTAGTTTGACTTAAGTCGCAGTTGGTATAAAAAAAGTTAAAGGAGGTGGTCTTTATATTTTCATCCGACTTTAATAGTTCAGTGCTCTAGTGACATTTTACTAAATATTCTCTTGAAAGGAAGTGAGGACTTGCCAGACACTGATAATGTATTCATCTTTGAGGCTGTTCAGACATTCTTATCAGAATCTAGACGTTTCATCTACTAATTTTAGTATATGATCTAATAATAAGTCTCCACTATCTGGCATCAATTGTATTATTCGTGTACAAGCCGTGAATTTAGTCTTCTGTTCTCGTCCAGTGTGTATTGTATATATTCCTGTGCGTCCTTTTATGTACTGGAGAGCCTCCAGATTAGTCTTTGTGTACTATTAGGCAATCCAGAGAAAATAAATATGTTTATACTATACTATATCAGACACACTGTCCCATCAGATTGTGGTCTCTAAGACCTGGCCGTCTTTCATATGAGGCACAAATAACATGACAAGTACAAGGGCATCATCTCCAAAGGTGGTCTTTGGTAACAGGGTGGTCACAGACTCACAGGGGATTGTCTCTCATGACAATGACTACCATATATAACTGCATACTGCATGTACTTCTATTTTAACCCTTAAAGTTCCGATTTAAGACTGACTCAACACCTTTCCTCGGCGCACATTGCGTGCAATGAGCACAAAGTGCCACGAGGAAAGCTGTTGACTAAGGACTCTTTTTTTGCTTTACAATAGGCTTCCCAATATTTGAATGAAAATTTGCTTCATGAGGAATTTGAATCTTTTCACTATTATATGTTTAACAGTAATGAAAAAACAACTATGGCAGTGATTAGTACTTTAGGGGTTAATACGTCACTGCCTCTCAAACACACAATGCTCCATGTACTCTCAAGGCTGGAGCATGACATGTCTGGCATCAATACATCAATGCAATATCTTCCTGGGGTACATTGCCTGCTTCCAGTGCTGACCTATTTGTATTCACGATTACATTTGTTACTTGATACAGAACGAACAGCCACTGTAAACTGAAGCTCAACATTTGCTACTCTAAGTTCTGTATCGTTTAACTCTGTGCCAAGGAAAGCTGTTGACTCAGAGTATATTATTCTCAATGACAAGAAAGATGACACATGCAACATCATACAATGCTACTCGAGACGGCTACGTAAAAGAATTTTCTGCATGCTGATGCATCAGTGTAAGGTCTTTCAGAAGTGAATTGTTTGTACCAAGCACATAACATAGCACTTTTGGTGTCATTTGTACCTATATACAGTTCCAGCTTGCATCAAAATTCAGCAAGCACCTCACTATGCGATATAACGACTGATATCTCCATTCTTTAGCATAAAGGGCAAGTGTACCAGCTGAACGCACTAAGAACAGGACCAGCTGAACACACTAAGTAGTGTACCAGCTGAATACACTAAGAACGGGACCAGCTGAACACACTAAGTATTGTACCAGCTGAACACATCAAGTAGTGTACCAGTTGAACACACTAAGTAGTGTACCAACTGAACACACCAAGTACTGTACCAGCTGAACAAACTAAGTAGTGTACCAGTTGAACACACTAAGTTCTGTACCAGTTGAACACACTAAGTATTACAACAGATGAACACACTAAGTATTACAACAGATGAACACACTAAGTACTGTACCACTTGAACACACTAAGTAGTGTACCAGCTGAACACACTAAGTAGTGTACCTGCTGAACACACTAAGTAGTGTACCAGCTCCACACGCAACATAGTCTATCAGCTGAACACACTAAGTATACTGACTGGCACCCATCCAACTTTACTAACAGGTTTAAAGCCAGTCCTCAGTGGCCTCTTGTGATAAACATCAATCCATAAACTGAAGTGTCAAGTTCACTGCAATAGGTGAGAATGAAATTCTTACCTGAAAATAAGCATGCAGGCTACATATATACAGTGACTGACAGACACAAACATACAGCCAGGTTCAAGTTCAGGTTCTTGAAGTACAGATGACAAACCTTCTGTCCTGCCATACAGCTGACACTACGAAAAATGGCTGTGTCAAAATGTCATGACGTTTGCCGGAGAAGTCACTTCCAAGTCGTTCTGCAGGACCAAAAGCCCTAAAACATAATTGCCTCTATACAGACACATGACCGTTGTCATTACCCAGCATGGTGGGTATGCAAAAAAAGCCAGAGGGTCCTGGACGTGTCCTTCACATCCTGAGCAAGGTCTTTCCCCTCACGATTCCAGGAAGAAACTGTTCCGGATACAGTGACCAAGTCCCTGGAAATTTCTCAGTGTCTGCTATATATATTTTGCTCAGTGCCTGTAAAAGTTTTTGTGCCAGATTCTTGGCATGCTACCTGAAACCTGCCATAAAGAGCCTGCTTGTTTACAGCATAGCTGTGTTGACTGACAACTCATCAACATGTACTGGCAATCTACATGGTGTGCCTTCCTGCATCTAGCAGTACGTTATGCCCGGCAAATGAAATGTTTAACCTTTGTGGGGGATAGTTACCATAGTAACTCAAATATACAGTGTTGTTCTGTGTTTGCTTTACCATGTGGTGCCCAGACACCTGTTATCAGTGGCTGTATCTCACTCTGTCTTGACACCTAGCAATTGAGTTAGCCTTTAACCCTGTTCCTACCAATCCTTCACTTTCATTGATATTTTTACGCAGATTTAAGACGAGGATTGTGTGTTCAAATTCCACATAAAAAAGAACTTCCATTGAAATACCAGCATTGCCTGGTCTACAGTCAGTGGTTTTGACACTGCCTCACAAGTCCTTCCACAGGTGCCATGGCATGATTTAAATGGCAGCCAATGCAAGAACCACCAACATGGCCTTCACCAGCATATTATGGCTCTTTCAGTGCCAACTGTGCCTTAAGTCAAACTACTTGAAAACAAACTGCTCCAAATTACAACAAGGATGCTAGGTTCATGTTCCTTGTAAAAAGACCTTTCATTCAAGTACCAGCATGCCTGTAGTTACACAGAATATAATTGTCCCGGTCAACAGCTTTCTTCAGCATGCTTTGGGTGCATTGCATGCTGAGGAGAGCTGTTGACTCAGTCCAAATTGTGGTAGTGAAAGAGTTAAGCTGCCCAGCACAGACTTTCCTTTTAGTAATTTCCTTTTTGTTTGATACCACAGCTACCCCCCCCCCCCCCAAATGAAATTGACTCTGATGGACAGATTTTAAATTTCATATTTGATATCAGCTGCAATATGTATCAAGTTACAAATTTTGCACTGTGTGACTGAGGAGTTGTGTAAAATGAGAAAACAGGGCTCTTATTTCAGTACAGGTGTCAACAAAATCCTCTGGATTTGTACCCATGTGATTTTGACCTGCTGTGTCAGTCATTCAGGTATACCCACACATGACATACATCATGTGGGTACTGTGCGTCTTTTGTGCACAGATGTACCTGTCTCAAGAGACCACACCAATGAAAGAAAAACTGTTTTAACCCTTCCCCATTGAATTAAGACTGAGTCCACAGCTTCCCTTGGCCATAAGTGCCCAACCCATGCCAAGGAAAGCTGTTGACCTGGGGCATGCTATCTTTACAGGGCTTATCTACAATTCTCAGTCAAACTGTTTGTCATTACTGTTGAAATTAGATGAAAACACTGAAGCAGACGATATTTGACTAGAAGCCGGTTTTGGTTGGTTAAGGGGAAAAGTGCTATTTTCCAGCATACTTTGTCAAGTGCTTTTCATGTTGTTCCCTTTATACGAATCTGCATTTCACTGCACCATGAATGCATTCTTTTGTGGAAAATTTCACATTTTTGAAGTTATTGCACTTTTGATAAACTACAGCTTTTAACACTTTCCTGCTCAAATTGCCCAAAATTGCCTGGATGTATAATTATATATTGTCATCTGCTGTTAATGTAGTTTTTACCTGAACTTTATGTCAATAGAAATACTTTTTCAGAGAATTGTGGATAAGATGTATAATGATGGCACGAGGGCAAACCCCAGGTCATTAGCTTTCCTTGGTATGGTTGGGTGTATTGTACCCCCAGGAAATCTCAGTCTCATTCTGATTAGAAGAGGGTTAATTAGCTCTTTTGGACAAACTCAAACTATGACGTAGTACATTTTACTTGTGTTACCATTTTGGTGCTTTGATACCATCAGTGAAATAAGCAAAAATATATATAGAAAAAGAAGAAAAAAAACCAGAATGACATAAAGGGAATTTATGACTTGTACCTCATACAGCTAGATGTTACGTTGATGAGCTCCTCATTCGAAAATGTATCATCCACGGACAGATAGCTGTCATGTTGCCTGTCATCCTGACTGTGCTGTCTGGCGCTAACAACCATCATGACTCCGTGAACTCTAAGACTACAGGGAAACAAGTGGAGAATAACCTGTCCAGTTATGTAAGCCTCTGTACATAAAGATGGACCTCCCTCCAGGCAACACTTGTATGATGTAACCACATGTATGTAACTACTACTGCCACGCCTGTCCGACCTGCCTCATGCCCAGTACAGTCACCGCAAGGGTCCAAGATGGCTGTTAGGATTCACTGTACATTTACGTTAGGAAAAAAAAAAAAAAGAAAAACACAAAAACTTGCAGGCAAATAGTAACTTTCATCTGCCTATCCAAATTGGGCATCAGTTTGTATGGACTGTCCAAATTGGGCATCAGTTTGTATGGACTGTCCAAATTGGGCATCAGTTTGTATGGGCTGTCCAAATTGGGCATCAGATTGTATGGACTGTCAAAAATTGGGCATCAGTTTGTATGGGCTGTCCAAATTGGGCATCTGTTTGTATGAGCTGTCCAAAATGGGTGTCAGTTTGTATGAGCTGTCCAAAATGGGTGTCAGTTTGTATGAGCTGTCCAAAATGGGTGTCAGTTTGTATGAGCTGTCCAAAATGGGTGTCAGTTTGTAGACCCTTCCAAGCTGTGCAATATATAAAATTTTCCTGACTTCACGTTCTTAAAGCTTTCATCCTATGCCTGGTAATTAGAAGCTACCCTCATACACTAGTAAAACAACAAGCACAAAAAGGAAAGCTTCAAATGCTGGCCAGTGCACAACCTCATTAAAACATTGAAAGTTTCATCGGTTCCTGAGTACTGCATAAGCAATCGTACTTTGTACCAGAGTACCAGAGCTTTTCAAAGGAGCCATTCATGATTTCTCATCTGGTTATGGATGCAGACAATAGACCAACAAAGCATATGGGTGGGGGTAGTTGTAGGGGTATAACATCATTAACATCCATCCATGGTTCTTGGCTCACCTCCTCTCATGATCTCATCTGGAAGCAGCTGTACAATTCAGTGCTGCCCTCTGCCAGCAATGTATGACAATATTCACACAACATCACTCCCAACTTTGCATGTACACTGTATACTAGTGTACATATATGCAAGTCAAAACATGATGAACACCTTTTGTACTGATGCTTTTTTCCTTGAAAACTGCATACTCAAAAATACACAAACAGCCACTTACACAACAAATACAGTTGCCTACATTGGCAAACCTTCTAAACTTGCAACACTTTTACTTGATCAAATGAACACTGACTGCCACAGGCAGTCAATCAATAATTATCCACGAGAGGCCTACATCATAGGATGCAAGGCTGGATTCTTGACATAAAAGATTTGCTTTGTTGTGCTGTCCAGTACAAGCAGGAAAGGTGTGCTATGCAGGCAAGAATAGTAGCTATGAATGATGCCTACCTTGATCTGTCCATGCAGCTGTGCAAGCTGAGACTTCACCTCCTCATAGTTCTTCTTCAGCAACTCATGTGCCTGTGGGTACAAAAAAAAACCTCATTAAAAATTATTATTCATAAAAACTACATTAGTTTTGTTTATCTGTTTTTAAGAACCTACATTCTGCCATGATATAAATAAAACAACCCAATTTTTTTTTTTTTTTTTTTTACAAAATTCACTGTCAATGACAAATGAAAATATTCTTGTTGGGGGCTAACTGAACCAATCTTATTTAAAAGCATCCCTGAAAGGATAGTCACGCAGGCAAGGTCATTAAGTGCTACGTAAATTTTGTCATTTTTTTGGGCAAAACAAGGCAGCCATAACTTGCCTGCTAAGCTAGTTCTTCCAATTGTCTGCATCTTCTTTGGACAATAATTATAATGACACATCAATGAGAACTGAACTTTTACTTCTCAGTAATTTTCCCAGAAGGCAGTGCTTTCCATTAGCCACATACAGATGACTTTTCACACAGTCTTAAAGCTATAATGTCATATTACCTATACATGGGTATTGTTTTGTGGCATTAGAGACAAAGAAGGCAGCCTGTAATGAATTTTACATGTTTCTACAAAATTTTGACATACTTAAACTAAAGTTAGTTTCTTTTAAATTAACACACCAAGCTACCAAATTTTCACAGTTCAAGGGGGATTGTACTTCATAACATTTTAATAAACACACAAACATATGTATCATGCCTAAAGATGTAAATCAACAACCACTTGAAAATGGTGAACTGGAACTCCTTGCATGATACCTCCATAGAAAAACTGAATATTTGGAAACTTAAGACATTTTAATTACATGGTAAGACATTTTACCAGCTATTAGTACCTTGCACCTAAAGATGTGTGGAGATTATAGTGTAAATGTATAAAAAATGTCTATACCACTCACAATTCTTTCAATTCTAGCAGTATATGCCATAAACAAAATATACCCTCTACAACTGGCCAGCATTTGTTGGATATGAACAGACGCAGAAGCCTAACTGTACATGCAAGCACTCACTTGTACACAAAACAAGAAAATGCAAACTGTTCCACCAAAAACACTCCTACACCCATACTAATTTCAAACAAAAGCCCCTATCATTTGCATGATACAAATTTTGGGAGGCCATTACCCCACGCCTTCAGAGGAGCGAATATGATAAAAGCATTTGCCACACAAGCACACACACACAAATGTTACCACACCTTTCTGGTGGATGTCAAAGCTCTGTGGAGTCCCTCTCTTTCCTAGATAATGTAGCCATTAAAGGATAGAAACAAACCAATCAACACTCATGATACAATACAATATGCACCAATAGGAGCACATGATACACAAGTCGGGCATAGCAGGTACACACAGGGGCAAACAAGTGGCATAAGTGTTAGTAAATATCACAAACAATGAATCTAGCTGTGTCCTTTGTACCCATGTTTCAACATTTTTTCTCAGGTTAGCGTGTTGTTTTTTTTTTTTTGGGGGGGGGGGGGTTTGGTCAACACATTGACAGATGTTTTTAAAATCTTACAACTACATGTGCCAAATTTTCACTTTTAATATTTAACTGATGACAACAAAAAAAAAAAAAACAACAAACAACAAACAAACCTGGGAAAACAAAAACACAATGAAATCTTATTTAACATAAATTTTATATGAACTACGTTCAAATTAGCAAAATAAAAACTTCACTGAAATGCCTATAAGGTGAAAACCATGACAATTTATACAAGTGAAAAGAAATAATTTAGTGCTGTTGAGAACACAAAAGTTTGCTGTTCAGTCAAACAACCCGCAATAAATCTGAATACACAGATCAACCCTGGACAACTTTCCAGACTTGTCTGTCATGAAATAGCTACCCTTTTCTTTATGGTGTAACTGCGACAATCTTGCGTCACACAGAACTTATAGCCAACTATTGCACTACATGTTTAGAACATTTCAGAAACACCTTTGTCTTCTTGTCAAGCACACGAAGATACATAGACAATGTTAACTCTTTCAGCGCCAAGTTTTGGGCTGAGTAAATAGCTTTTCCCAGCATGCAATGGGTGCACTGCATCCAATGCATGTCAAGAAAAGCTGTTGACCTGGGATTTTCTTTCTGGAACTATAGGCACCAATTGTTTCAAGAAATAAAATAAGTTTAAACCAACTATGGGCATGCTGGTATTTGAATGAAAGGTCTTTTTACAAGGAATACAAATTAGAGATCCTTATGATAATTTAGACTAGATTGACATTTAAGTAGATTGACTTTAGTCGTGCTCGGCACTGAAAAAGTTAAATACATATGACTGAAATTATTTATCATCAGGTTTTTCCTAGTACTTCAAGCTGACACAGGCAGATAAATGTTAATGGATGTGATCGTCACATTCAGGAAAAGTGGTTAAATAGGTGTGTTATAAAAGACAGCATGAAGACACGAATTGTAGGTTAAATTTTTAAAATCATTTCCCCATGCACCTGCACACAGACACAACTCATGCACGCCACAATACAAATGGCAGAGACAGGAAGTGGAACTAGGGGTCAGGGAGCTCAATCTGTCTGCACACCTGTAGTTGTAATCTGTCAGTCTACTCAAATAAGCTTATTACCTTGGATACCATTTTAAATAGTATGTTCACTCTCTTGGTTTGCATCATGACAAAAGTAGCGCCTGTCTGAATAATGTTAGCGATTCCAGATTCACATTCCTGGCAGACGGACCTTTCTTTCAAGTACCAGCCTATGCTAATTGTTCAGGTCAACAGCTTCCCTTGGTGCGCTCTGGGTGCAATGCACTCAATGCATTCCAAGGAAAGCTGTTGACTGCTCACCTAAGCATCAAAAGGGTTAATCTCTGACTGGTCCTGTCATTAGCTGGGACCTCATTATCCAGTGGTCACTAACTCCTCTAGTTGCCTAATGGTGTGACTTTACAGTATGTTTACATGCTAATTATGAGCCATTATGCCATACATTTACGGCACTCCCATTGAAAACAAATACATATACACTGAGTCACAATTTTAAAGTGGCACAAATGTGCACTTATTTAAACCTTGAATATTATGGTTTTAGTTCATTTTCAGGACATGTCGGACATAAAATTATTTCATTATGGAAATACAAAATCATTGCAAGAGAATTTCTTCACATGTATATACATTTTTTTTCGGGGGTAAGGAGTGTCATTGGGTTTGGACATTATAGCTGGGATAACAGTGGCTTATTTTTCTTGGAAGTTTTAAGCATTTAGATGTCATAAAATATATCAACCTACACCATAGAAACAATATAGATATACCAGGGCTATTGCTTGAGGATGACTAGCTCATGTAATGACCACCAGGGGGCAGGACTGTCCAAGTAATTCCAACTTTGTCCAATTCTACACATAGTTTGCTAACTTTGCCATCTGCATATAAACTTAGTCAGACATGATTCATGCAACAGAAAGAAGGGAAACTGTGTTACAACTAGCAATAGAGGGCACCACTGGTCACGCCTGGTTACCATGACAACTCTGGAAGCTGAACACAAGGTGCAATAAGCTGATTCATGAAGAAATCATGCAACTTAGTCAGGCTGCACAGTGACCAGATCAACATTGTAGTAATCACCATCACATGGTAGAGGTGCTGATGGAGAATAACATCAACCAACAGAAATATTGCTCCAGGCCTTTGTGAGACTATATCATGCAACTCACAACATGGGCTTCAGACCCTGTCTTTTGCTTTCAGATGACTATAGTTCATGCAATGGCCATCAGGAGATGACTGCTGCTTCTAGGCGGCTGGTTCATGCACTGATCACCAGCTGATAGGTCTGTCACTTCAGGGTGACTAGTCCATGTGATGACCACCAGGGGGTGAGCCTATCACTCCTGGACAAACAGTTCATGCAATGGCCACCATGCACACATCTACACTATTTTAGAATCGAAATTTCATGCATCACAGGTAGGGGGCACCATCAGTTACAGAAACAAAACTGACCTTAACTGCTGCATTGTACTTGTTGACCTGTTCCTTCAGCTCTGCTAACTCAGACTCATGGCCACATGCATCCTACAACACACAAGAGTGATACATGTATTATTAATACCTATGTAAGGCCCATTGCTCTTCTGGCCTTACAGCTTCGGTGTGGTATTCAGGAAAAAAATCTGTTCTGAAATTCAAAACTTTAACTTAACTACATGTCTGGAGACTTCTGAATGCTGAAGTTCAGCTCATTAGCTTTACCTGGTTTGTCAATCAGCTAAATGTTAAACTGCAGAAGGCTCAACAGGTGCCCCCTGTCCATGTAGCTAGCCACAAAGTTACGATGACAGTAAAGACTGTCTTGGGCTTACGGCTAAAAACCTTGACCATGCCAATTGCAAATGTCTGGCAAATATCCATGCATTCTCACCTGTTGATGAAGATACATTTTTATACACCTTCCAAAACACTGAGAATCTGGTGAAGTGTGCAATAATACAAATTCTAATTCTAGGAATCTACCACTTGGCATGATGATCCACAGCATTAATACATACCGTGGGTCAAATCCATGCATTGCAGGGCACATTAACATACTCTTCAAAATGAGCTTTCACCTTGTCATTTAAAAAAATAATCAAAAAATTTTATTTTGTTCAAGAAACTGTACTGTAAATTGCTTTATTTTCAAATGTTAAATTTTGCATGTATTTTTTATTTTTTAGTTTTGACATTTCTTTGTAGTTTTAATTTCACTAATTTGGACATAATTTCCATTCAAACAATGTTAAAATACTATTTCACTATGTTTTTATTTTCCTGGTTTTGTGCCATCAGCAAAATAAGCGAAAATAAGAATACAGCAAAATATTAAAGCAATTTACAGCAGTTTGAACTATTCTAGGCATAGAAGTGGCAGGCACAGACCTGGACTATTACATCACTTGCTGCAGTAGTCGTTTTTTCTGAAGACTTCAACAAAAACGACTTGGCTAGCATTTTATCTTTCAGAAATGCAATGATGAAGTGTCTGCATACAGCTTTTTCCTATTAAAACTAACCAGAAATGGCCTGGTGTCTTTAGCATTGTCTGATCCTTTTTTTTTTTCTAAACAAGACTACTGAAGGAGATTCTTCAACAGCTATCCGTGGTGCAGTGTGGTTGCAATTCAGCCAGATTGCACAGTGGAAAACTGTGAACATAATTGTCCCCAAGAAAGATAACTTTACATGGCAAGAAAATTCCATCATGGGTGTACTTGTCCGAGGACAAGTGCCACGGTCATTTACATGTTACTTAACTACATTTTCAATTGTCCTGCATCAAATTTTACTTTGCCTGGAAAAGAGGCCATAGGAATTTTCTCGCCATGCTTTACCATGTTTACAATTACATATAAGTTTAAGTTGAAGGCAGCACAACTAGACAACCATAACTGTCATTTGAACCAAAATCACTTGGTAGCATCTGACCAGCCATTAAGGAGGCTATTGGTCAACAGATTTTCCCTCAGGTGACTACTCAGTCAACATTTTCTTTGGGGTGCTCATGGCTAAATGCACCCAGAGCTCACTGTGGAAAGCTGTTGACCGACAGCACATTATTCTTAATGATTGACCCTTAAAAGCAAGCATCAAATGCTTGCTGGTAACAAGTTAACAGAAGGAAGTTTTATGTCAATACACCAGCACTACGTTGCCAAGAGTCAAAACTACAGAGCCCCCACTGACCTTTCCCTGTCTCAGTTGAGCCACTGCCTGCTTCAGTCCAGCCTCGCTCTTTTCCAGCCTTGCCACGTTTTTCTCCATGCCCTCCAGCAAAGTCACCTGGGCCCGTAGCTGAGACAGCTCTGGCCGCGGCACCACCGCCATGTCCTTGTTGGCATGGCTGTATTCGTACAGTTTCAGTTTCTCCTCCAGTTCGTTGTTCTTCTGGTTGAGTGAACGCAGTGTGCGCTGATGTCCTTCTATCTGTGCCTGCAGCAGACTGTTCTCTTTCTCAGCTCCACTCGAGGACTTGATCTGCATACGGAGAAAGATGACATTGTCCAATCACTTTTATCAACTGAAAATTTTGTGTTGAAACAATTTACTAAATTCTATTTTGCAGAGAGCTGACTCTGTTCACAGTTAAAAATTACTGCTCTCTACAAAAAGGAGCAAAAAATTCAATAATGAACATACTTCTAGTGCAGTGGTACCTGCTTTTTAAGACCACCTCTTCTGCCAGCCAAAAATGGTCACATATAACAGGTGGTCTTAAATTGGAGGTAAATTTACAATGAATCTAGACTGTTATGCGTTCAGAAGTGTGGTCACAATAGCCAGGTGGTCCCTCACAGCAGTGGTTTTAAATTGCAGGTACTGTTATGCTTTTTTTTTTTAAATTAGAAAACCAATGCTGTTTTATTCAAATCCAACACACACAAGGGGTTGTCATCAGTTTTCACTTGCATCATATACCTCTGAGTACAAAATGATTCACAGCAGACTAAACTCAATGCTCTCACACACTTGTTAAAGTTATGAGGTTGCAACTGTACCATTAAGATTGGAACAACTGAAAATGCCACTTTATGTGGCTGAAGCACATTGAGGGCACACTTCCAGTACACATGTACTATCCATTGAGGGCACACTTGCCTTATACCATCCATTTATGGCACTTGCCTTACATATGTATGGTCCATTGGAGGGCACTTGCCTTATACCATACATTTGTGGCACACTTGCCTTATACGATCCATTAAGGGCATGCTTGCCTTACCCATGTGCCATCCATTGAGGGCACACTTGCCTTACACATGTACGATCCATTGAGGGGATATTTGCCTCACATATATACCATCCACTGAGGGTATGTTTGCCTCACATTGTCCATTTCTGATGAATTCCATGTGATGACCCAACAGTCTGCACTTGAGCCCCCACCCAACAACCCCCATACCCACCCCTGGCATAAATTTGCAGTAAAGCTTTTTGTCTTCCATGTTTAAGCAGTCAGTAACAAAACCACTCAACCTACACCGACAGCACATAATTGTGTGTGACTGAGGTCTTACCTTGGATTGAGCAGAGGACAAGCTGGCTTCCAGTTCCTGTATCCTCAGTTTGAGTTTTGCCTCATTCTCCTCCAGTCTCTTCAGTCTGTCTCGCCATTCCTCCTCACTGCGCTGGTATTCCTGAATCTTACTATGCAGCTCCAGTTCTTTGTCGGCCAAATCACGAACCTTCTTAATCCTGCTGGACTCATTGCCTTCCAAGTCCTCCAACTGTTGTTTCAACATTTTGATAGTTTCGTTCAGTCTATCATTTTCACGTTTATTGCCCTTTGTGCTCATCTCCAGTTCTGAGAGTTCGTACATCAGACTGGACTTTTCTTCCTCCAGACTGTGGAGCTTAGAGGACAGGCCCTCGTTTAATGACTCCAATTCGATGGTTCGCGTACGTGCTGTACTCTCGGAGTGCTCAAGTTTGGCGATCTTACTCTGCAGTGACACATCCGCACTTTCACTGTTCTTTAACTTCTGTTTCAGAGATAACTCCACTCCCTCCAGATCACTAACTCTGTCCGTTAACTCATCCACTTTGTCCATAAGTGTCCTTTTGTCCTGCTCTAGGTCACTGATTTTCTTCTTCAGTCGACCCTCAGCCAATTGGTGGTCCTCTTTTGTATTTTCCAACAAAGCCTGCATGTCCGACTTACTGTACTCGAACTTATTTAATTTCACTCTCAGTTGTTTCTCCACATTCTGTGACTTTATTAGTTGCTCCTCCAATTCGTGAATTCTCTCCGTGAGATCATCCACCTTTAATTGTAGTGTTCCTTCGCTGACTTCATAGTGATTCACCTGGTCTTTCAAGTTCTTCTCGGACAGCTGAAGTTCTCGGATGTGCACGTTGAGTTCGTGGATGGAGTTCTTGTCCTTGCGGGCTATATCATGCAGTTCTTCTCGGTCACGCTCTAACTCGACTACCTGCAATCATTGACGGAATATGTCAAAGCACTTCAGCAATAAACAGGGGCAAGTATTTTTAACCTTTCAAAATGACATCTCTGAACTGCAGCTGTGAACAACAATAAATGGTCATGGTTTTTTTAAAAAATCCACATGAACAAAAATATAAACACATTTTATTCTCTGGACACTTTTCAATCAAATTTCATATCCTTCACACCTGTTTCTCACATAGATGCCGAGCAATTCCGATAATAACCATGTGAGTGCACTTTTTTAAATACAGATATATTTCAACAAAATTGAAGTAACCAAAATTGCAAATTATAAATAGTCTTTCTCAAGAATTGTACTGGGGCTAGGCTTACACAGATGGTAAGTACTCCAATAATAAAAATTTGTTGAACTTTCCCACAAAAAACTTGGTATTGAAGCTGGATACAACTGAAAATTCCTCAGTGGGAAATGGTCAAGACATCAAATCAACTCCACTTGTTCAAAGCCAATGATTTTTTTCCCCAATGCCACTGTGACATTTTGTGCCAACAATCTTTTGGCCTCTGGGGGATAAAAACAGACACATTTTCACACAAAATTTGTTCATGTCCCCAAGACAAAGAACTTTTGGAATTTACACCGACATATCTGACCTGTTGCTTCAGGTGCCATTCCATCTTCTCCAGCTCCTTAATGCGTTGTTTTAGTATTGCCTCGGGTGAGTCCCACATGGTGTCGTCTGCTGCAAAGCCTGTGTCTGGTGAATTCTCTAATAGCTCCACCTTGCGTTTGAGACTTCGTTCGGACCTCTCCAGCTGGGCGATCCGTGCCAGGAGACCACTGGAGTCTTCCTTGTCCAGTCCCACCAGAGTTTCCTTCAGGTCTTTCTCAGACTTTTCCAACAATTTGACCTGCTGAATAAGCTCATAGTATTTCTCTTTGTCCTGGGTATCCTTCAGGGAGCTGGGCAGAGATACCTCCGGCTCGCTCCTGGCATTGTCTAGTTGAGACAGCAGCTTGGTTTCTCTCTCCTCTAGTTCCTGAATTTGTCTCTGATATTTGCGCTCTGACTTTTCAAGGTCGAACACTAGTCCCTCGAGATGCTGGATCTTGGCCAGGGCTTGGTTTTCCTGACCCCATGACCCATACTGCAGCTTGTTCTTCAACCTGAAACAACACATTTAAGTTACTGTGTTAAAAATATTTTGACTTTTTCAGCTATTCTTTTCAGCCATTATTAGCAGCTGACTTTACAACTAACTTTATGAAATAACTTTATGAAATAATCCCAACTTAAATCACTAGAGGGCACCACTGGATAGGAGGGATCATATGAGGTAAGTGGTATAATGTGGTGATTATCCTGTCAGCCCGACTGAAAACCTTTCAGATTACATAATTATTATTTCAATGAGTTCACACAGAGAGAAATGCACCAGACTGGTACTAATCACAAAAACAGCAATGGACAGAAAAACACTTGGATAAACACCCCTCTTTACTATTTCTATATGCCCAATCCCATCTGCATGGGTATGAGGCAAACATAAAGCCAGATAAGACAACATGAGTGCATTTATTGCATGTGTGACTTAGAAGATAGGTCAAGGTCACTGAAACCAGTTATGTTTTAAAACATAATAGGATGTTTCAGCAGTCTCAATGTCAACATCCCATCTGTGCTGGTTCTTGGAACATTAACATGCACCAGAATGAACACATCAATCATTCCCGTGACCTTCAAAAATAAGTCAAGGTCAATGAGTAAAACATATGTATATGGGAAATACTTCTCTTGTGTAAATACATGAAGATGTATTTACACAAGGTTCACTGGTTCTTGAAATTCGAATTACGACATCCAATTTTATATCTATTCCCAGCTTTACTGGCACCTCAACATTATACGTCAAGGTCACCTATCATCTCAATTGATCATGAAGTCATGATGGTTCCTCTGGGCCATAAATATCATTATTCCATCTTAAACGGTTCTGGAGATACCCAACCAGTTAGATGCCAGATCTTTGCCAACCCCTGCCAGCCCATTTCTATGTGCCCTTGCGCGACCCGAGTGTGTGGGGTGGGAGGATTACAATGTCTCAATAACTGGTCTCAAATGACCCAGTTTTTATTGCCAGTAATACAAAAGCAGCAGGGTAGAGCAACATACATGCTGAAAATGTTAAACATGAAAGTGGGGGTGGGGCACGGGGCCTTAAAGCTGTATTAGGCTTGAACATTCTATGCACAATTCTCCATATGTAATTCTGTAGCATTTTGCCCCTTGCTATTTTTGGTTTCAAAACATAATGCTCAAGGCACTATACTTCACTTGACTCCAAGCAGGACTGATCCAAAGCCGGGATCAAGCTTCAACCATAAGCCAAATATGCAACAAAATATTATCCTGTTACGCTTCATGTATATGTGCTCAGTTCAAAGTGATCTGAGCATTTGAACCATACTTGCAACATACACTGATTGTTATGTGGTTGACTATGTACACAAAATCATCGGCTTGCCACTCATAACAAAAATGTCTTTTTTTCCCCCCATGTTCCATAACTTATGCTAAAGTCATGATACTAAAGTCTTTCAAAATCTTTCACACCTTGTGTTGATATAGCACATGATTACACATTTACAAAGACTCCACTTGTACCAGTAGCCTGGACACAGCTTTTCTACTGATATTTCCTGCCTTAGTGTACACAGGCCCTGTACTGGCTTTACTTAGCTTCTGGGCGCTAATCAATATCCCCACTACACACGTCCTGATGCTTCAACCTCATTATTGTGCCAGTACTGGATTTACAAACAAGAAAGCTCATCCACTTTGTAAATCATTACGGTTTACCTTATCGCCACACATGGTGCACGTATGTTCAACAATACGTATGCTGCAACCTTGTTTAGTGACACTCTACGATCTAAAATATTTACTCAGTGACACCTTTTGAGGGACTTGAAGTCAAATTCCTTGCCTATTTGACTCATTTATCAGACACGCTAAGATATCTGACACATTTTGCAGGGACAAGATGGTGTCATTATAAAGGGATTTCACTGTACATGTTCGTACCATACAGGACACCTACTCTACAGACCATCTCTTGTGAAAAATTACACTGTACTTGAAAGGAAACTTTTTGTGACATTGAAATACAATTCTATGTTAAATCTACTGGGGACCTGCCATTTAAAAGCAGTTTTGCCTAGCAATCAGTACACATGTACTGCTGTTCTGTGCTTGCTATTGTCAGTTGCTTTAATTTTTTGTGGTTCTAACCTCTTTCAATGCCAACTGTGACAAAAATCGAACTACTTAAGATGAAAAGTTCTCACTTTTAATAAGGATGCTATATTCACATTCCTTGTGAAAAGACCTTTTATTCAAGTGCCAGCATGTCTATAGTTCCAGAGAATATAACAGTTCGGATCAACAAGTTTCCTTTTTCACACTTTGGGCGCAATGTAGCGAGGAAAGCTGTTGACTCAGTTCAAAACTTGGCACTGAAAGAGTTAAATAGATCTGGGAATTTAAAGTACCTTAGAAGAGTTTTGGGGCAAGTTTTATCGTTATTTCTCTCTCAATACTGTAATGCCTGTCTTAAAATACCATCCTGAGAAATGACCAAATTATGGTCTCTCAAGACAGGTGGTCTTCTGTAGCAAGTATAAATAAAATAGAAAGGTGACCCTCCCAGTCACATGGTCTGTTATAAGGTGGTCTTCGAACGCAGACCACTGTAAAAACAACTTCTGCATGAAAATGCATGCACTTCAACACACGATAATCTGCTTGGTAACATATTCTGAGAGTCATCAATTTAAACCCCCATGAATCAGCCACTTCAAAAAAGGAAAGGAACAAGATATAATACCTGTCTACATAAACTCATCTGCTGTTTAATATCAGCCGGAGTTTTCTCACCTGTAATGGCACACAGCACCAGGGTAAACCCAGGAACGAATGCTCCCAAGGACTCCGCAACAGGCACGAAATAATGATGACTGTTACATGTCCACAGAGCTCTTACCGTAGACAGCTCTATTTCACGTAATAATTAAGCAAGTAGAAACATTGCTATATATACACATGCCACAGGGTGTCAGCCTTTCATGTTTGCGCACTTGACCATACAAGCTGATGGTCATCACCTGTCGAGTGTATCGGTATGTCATCCATCGGGGCCTAAGTCAGCGGCGTCGTTGTCTCAAGTCGGTAATACTAGTATTTATGTTGTCTCTATGCCGCATCACTGGCCCTGTCTATTGTATCGCTAACACCTCAGCAAGTACATCAATCTCTCCCAGCTGGACAAACTGCATTCTTACAAGATTAGTGTTTGATCACTTGGAACCCTCCGGCCCATCACGGCCGAATGCTGCATGCCCCAACTTGCACTTTGTGTTGTGGCTAATTTACCTCGGCCGCAGAATTCCATTCACAGTAATTTTGATCTGGTTAAGTATTCCACATGAGTGATTCCATGCAATAGAAAACTGTACAATCTTGCCAATGTGGGCTCTGGTAATCCATGATTGGGTCTAACTTATCGAGTCTTTCCCCAGGGAATGTTCACTTACCATACCAGAAAGACCATCTCCCATGAGTGACCACTTTTTAAAAATAAAAACCCACTATTTGGAGACCTAATTGGAATGTATTTCTTTGTTTAACCTTCATCTCAAGACCAGCCAGGAGGTGACAAATTTTCCCTCACTGTCAGCAGGAGTGGTCTTAACTTGCAGGGACTACGGCACAAGATGTGTAACAAATACCTCAACCACCAGCGTATTAACTCCCTCCCGGTCTTGTAAGAAGACAGAGTCCTTTCCTTGATGCAGGTTGGGCACATTGAGCCCCGCCCATGTCAAGGAAAGCTACTGACTGGATTGCAGCATGCCATCATGAAAGGTCTTGTTTCATAATTTTATAATTCTCGTCCAAAATATTTTTTTATTTACTGTGGAAATTAACTAAAAGTTACCATTTTGAGAAAGGCATGTACAGGCTGCCTCAGAGCAAAAAATGTTTGTAAACATTGCGGACTAATGCTGCCTATGCATACCATGGTACCTTCAATTTAAGCCCACTGCCATGAGAGACCGCCTGGCTTTTGTGACCACATTTTTGATGGCACAAGTTTAAATTCTTTTCAAAGTTACCTGCAATTAAGACTACGTGTTATGAATGACCATTTTGGCTGATGAGAGGGGGAGGGAGCCTTAAATAGCAGGTACCACTCTATATGTTAATTTAGTCAACTTGTTACACAACCCTCCAGGATTTGTAAGTCACCTTATTCAAACTTCACACTGATTCAAGGAGATAGATCTGACGTCTACAGACAAAATATTGTACACCCCTACCATTTGCACTATGAACAAAATTTTTACATGAATGAACTTGCTATCAGCTTCTCTGAGTTAATACAAATTTTGTGGTGTCTTTAATCATTCTTTTCCCTCCACTTCAGCCTCCTCCGATTTCGTCTTTGTTTGTCTTACGACACCCTTTAAAGGCCCCAGTACATGACACTGCAACAGAGGCAAGCCACACCCACCCCTCGCATACTGATCCCCCCCCCTCAAAAAAAAAAAAATCACCCAAGAGGCCCTTGAGTGCAAATTGTTGTTTACTTTAATATTTTAATTTCCTTTCATGTTAACAGAAAACATTTTCGGTGAGAATTGTAGATAAGACCTCTCCTGATGGTACACTGGAGGTTAGTTGCTTTCTTTGGTTGTGGGTTGGGTTGGGTTGGGTTGGGTTTGATCAGCCAAACCTGTGCCAAGGAAAGCCATCGACTCCTTTTGATTGGCGAACATCATGTGCATCAATGATGAATGACCTCAAACTAAATATTGAAATGTCCCAACCAAATCCAGTACAATGTCTGGAGCACCAAGTGCATTTATCAAATTCCACTCTGAAGAGAGATGGATGGGGGGGGGGGGGGTGGAAGGGAAGTCATTCTCTGTATGTTGTGTACAGGAACTACATTGTGACCCAGCAGATTGTAAAGAAAATAAGATGGCTTCAAGTGCACTGGTACAGAAAATAAAATGCCCCAGTGCAGCAGTGCAAAAATATCCTTCACTCCTCTGAATAAGTCAATGAATTGATCTTAAACAAAGTGTCCAAATGCTCTGACTGCACATGAAGTAGTCTCATAAAGCCTAGAAAACAGCAGATCTGAGAAAGGCAAAACCAAAAGACACCATACCTTGGCTGTTGAGGTGTCGCTATGCCCTGTTGACAAGCATGCCTGAGTAAGGCGTGACAAAGTAAGAGTATAACTGACAACTACAGTGGTCACCTATGCAACGGCTACACGTGACAGTAACAATGACACTGACGCATCACTGTACAATGGGCAAAATTGTCAGCTGGCTAAACATAGTCAACATCCTCGCAAAGTGGGTCAACCATCTAATCCACTGTGGTTGCTATGGTAACAAAAACCGGGCTCCACAATGCTGTGGGGACTCTCTGGTACCACGAACATCCATGGTATTCACACTCGAGTTTCCCTGGGAACCAGCTTACAAGGACAGACAGAGGCTCTGCTCATAAGGAACAACTGTGTCCCACACCCAGCAGGTACAGCTGCTTGGGGATACAGTTAAACCTGACCTGTAAGACCATCTTCAACAATGACCAAAGTATCTCTCCAGACAGGCTGTCTCTAATAGAAGCAACCACTGTAACTTGCTTTAATTTTGCTGCATTCTTATTTTCACTATGTTTTACTGGTAGCACAAAACCCTGATAATAAAATACACAGTGAAAATGTCTTTTAATACTGTTTGAAAAGGAATTATGTCCAAAATTGTGAAATTTCAAAAAATACAAAAAAACCTATGTAAATTTAAACATGTGAAAATAAAGCAATTTACAGTACTAAACCAAAAATATCTTGAAATGGTGGTCTTCTGAGGCAGCAGGGGGGTCTCCCATTGGAGTGGTCTGTCAAGACACCGACCACTGGACCCAAGTCAATCGTATTATCAGATTTATCTACAAATACAACACCATCATCAGCCTCTCAGAGCCATCTTTAAAAAAAACACAAAAAAACTTCCAATCAATGCCACGCCTACATTTTTATGATCAAAGCACTCCTTGTATGCATCATTAATTGCGTAAATGTAGGGTTGCATGTCCGTACGCAAGCTATTGTTTATCATGGAATGGCCACAAAAGAAAATGCGAGGAATTACTACAGCCTGCTGGGCACACACCAGGCATGAATAATTCTTTTCTGGTCGACTTGCTGGCCTACTGTGCAAGCAAGGCCTACTCTGTGAAGTGCTTGTGTAAAATAACGTTGATGGGTTCATAACTGCAACATCTGTTCTTACAAGTAAACAGAGGTGCCAAGTCTCCCGATTTGGAGGGAGATCTCCCGTTTATCTTGTCTCAGCACAAATCACTTAAACTTGTCTGTCTCCCACTTTTTGGCCTGTCTTCTCAATTATAAGATAATAACACTCACGCTTTTTACAACATTTTCCAGCTTGGGCACCAGTTTTGTACACTAAGTAACTTGGCACCTCTGAGTACACTGACAAAAATGTAAATATACTTTTCCCACAGCCAATGCAGAAATCCCCTTCCCCCCCTTTAAAATTAAGACAGAGCTTAAGACCAACACAACAACCTCCGTGGGCATGGACTGGACACAGTCCTCATCAGGTTAAGTGGTTGCCTTGGGGCATAGTATCTTAAAAAGTCTCACCTACAATTCTCATTCAAATTGTTTTTCATTAACTCTTTCCATACCAGTCCCTGGTTTTTCCGTATGTTTACCTAGATTTAAGACGACAATTGCATATTTAGATTCTTCATGAAAAGAGCTTTGGTTCAGGTTCCAACATGCCTATAGTCTTCAGTCAGTGGTATAGGCAATGCCTGGCAAGTCATGCTTCAGCTGCAGCATGACTTGCCAGGCAGTGCCAGAACCACTGACCAAGGCCTGTGACCATAGTATGGAATGAGTTAATGTTGAAATCAGTAAAAAAATTCAAGCAGATGACATCCGACCACCAGCTGGATTGGGCTGGTTTGGTGATGGTGGTGGTGGTGGTGGTGGGGGGGGGGGGGGGTTAAGCATCTAACTACTTATTAACAGTTGTACCTGCTATTTGGGACCACCCCTGTTGCCAGCAAGACATAATCTTACATTTCAGGCGGTCTTAAAATGTGGGCAAATCTAACAAAGAAATACAAGAAAATATCCCAATCAGTCTTACAAAAATACATCTGGTCTCTCATGTAAGGTGGTCTTTGTCACAGTTCAACTGGGCAAAACTGATATACTTAAGACAATAACTGGATTTATCTCCTTGAAGTATTGACCCAGTAAGTTCACAGGGAATCATATGTTACATAAGTTTAGCCCCTGGCTTCCTATCTCCAAAATCTATGAGCTCATGGGCCATTCCTTACATATGTATTGAATATATGTCTGTCCTGTGCTAACACAACAAGCACCTACACGTCAGAAGAATGCATGTTCCATAGTTAAGCTGACTGATCACTGGCAAAGTATCATTGTACAATGTTGGGATTAGGAAATTTTCTTCCTTGTCACAACACATTCACAGTGGTTATAATGCTGATCGAGAAAATATTCTAGCTATGCTGCTGTGCTCACAAAACAATATCAGTTCCAACAAAAAAAACACGGTAATGATCAATTGTTCTGTTTACACTGTACACACAGTGCTATGTACAGTTTTTGTTTTGTTTTTGTTTTGTTTTTTTTTTTTTTTGGGGGGGGGGAGGGTGCTTTATTACAGTCATGTGGCAGCTGCTGCCTACTTACATGACACTGGAGAAAAACACAAGTCTTACGATACTGTTTAAATGTCAATTTAACTCTGACACTGTTGACTTGTAGACTGGGTCAACAGGTGTCTTTTGGTGTGCTTTGGGCACAGTGCAGCCAGAGCACATCATGGAAAGCTGTTGACCTGCAACATAATTTTTGTTTGGTACCACTATGAGACACGTTGGTGCTTGAATGAAAGTTCTTTTCATGAGGAATTTGGATTTGGAATTACAACAGAGCACAACTTGAAAGCAAGTTTTGTTGTGACTAGCACTGGACTGAACATGGAAACAAGAAAAAAAGACTAGGAGGACTCCTTTTTTAATATAAAGAAAAACTTAACAAACCCAAATCTGTAAGCCCAAGTACTGTTTGAACACTATCAAGTCTGATATTCTAAGAGAAAAGTCTTATTCAGTACCATTTGCTGAAAAACTGCATAGAACTTTCTAAATCAATATAGGAAATTAATTTGTGAAAGGAACAAATCATATTCATAAATTTGCAATTTAGAAGAATGTTTTGGGCTTTTTTTAGCCCATATATAAAATTGGGTCATGGGAACCAGCACAAGACTTGTTTCAGTGCCATTTTCCTCTGTTTCTGGATGAGCATTTATGCAGGTTCTATTTACAGTCACCAGAGGGCATCACGCACTAGGTAGCCAAACATTACAGCCATGCTGGCTGACTGTGCCCCCATTTCCCCTAGCTCTCAAATTGGACCTTCCCAAGTTTACTGGCTTTAAATGCTTTTAAGACTCTGACTCCGCCTGTGAAAAATCTAGATATCTACCTCTTTCTGCTTGTGATAATGCTGTTACCAATTTGTAGAGTGTAACTAAGATAATTCACTCTGTGCTCTTCTCTTCTTTCAAGAAATCTATTTGTGTGAAAATAAAAACTGAGATGTTTCCATATAAATGAATGTTCTTTTTTCTGTTTCAAGGCTTTTGGTGGCTGTAATTCCATAACAATTCCTGATCATTTTTCTACCTTTGGAGTCTCATGTTTTGTACAATAAACTAAAATAAATTTCAGACAGGTACATGCAAAGAATGACAAGTTGTACAACTGAATTTATGCAGGATAAGAAGAATCGATTAATAGATTTTTGAACAAAACATCAAAATATCTATAAACTGGTAATTGGAACTCAATCCATAATACAATGGTAAAGGCCTTGTCCAGTAACATCAGCATTGTCTGGAAAGTTGTGCTACAGCTGTTCTTTGAGGCAGCTGTAGCATGGCTTGTCTGGTAATACAAAACTCCTCTGACTTTACATCAGGAATGTTTGTTACTTGAATGAGTTCATACAAAAAAAAAAAAAAAAAAAAAAAAAAAAAAAAAAAACCAGTTCCACCTGAATATACAAAGGGAAAATGTCTGTATCATCCCTTTCATGCAGCCGTGTGCCCCTTTCTTTTCGTAGCACGAAAAAGACTAGAATTATGCTACATTTCCACTATTTTACGGTTATTTTTACAATACTCTGCACAAAAAATACCAAAAAATGGCCCATACATCACGCTTGTCCTGTTTTAATTTCTAACAAAATCATCCTGACAGACTCCAAGAGCCTTGTTACCAGACTGGAAGGTGGAAAGGTTAGACACAACTGGAAGCAACTGCTGGCAAGCGCGTCAGCCAATTTAAAAACGGTGTACATCCCAGGGCACGGTGGCATTGCATTCAATGAGGGCAGACAAACTTGCTTGGTGTGTGGAGCCAATAGGGGGACATCCAGCTCCCCCGTGTAATATCAACAATCGCCTTACAAACAATGAAACAATGCCATCACTGAGAAAGCAACATCAAGTTTGACCAGGGAGCTAAGGAGTTAACTAGAGGGAGGACCACTAGGATGACCACACACAAGCTGATGGGAGTACGGACGCAGAGTCTTGAAGGAAGTGCTTAATTGTGAGGGGTTGGCCCTCGAACCTTTGTCCACTGATCGTTTCCAGTGACCAGTGACCAATTTCTAATTGCCACAGCTGCTTGGAAATCCGCACAAAGTGAGACAGTAGTCATATTACAAGCGGTGCTCACCTGGCCTCGCTCTTCTGTAGTTTGTCGATCTTGTTCTCCATCTGGTCCATGTCCTCTTTGTACACGACCTCTGCCTCTGTTAGTGCCTCTCGAGCCTGTTCCAGTTGTAACCTGTGGCAAGAACAGGACACAGTCAGCCCTCAGAGCCCCGTGGCCATAACTTTATGATATAAATCGCTTTCCCTTGAAAGTCTGGGGTTGAAGTGGTTAACATGATGTCAAAAAATATCACATCCATTGCTGCCCATGTACAGATGGACATAAAATTTAGCGACCAATGTAAGAAAGCTTATTGCAGGCACTGGAGTAATTTGGTAGCAAAGAGACAATGTCATATCCTTATTTGTAGTTGTACAACTGCATGAACATTTTTTAAAAAATCAAATTGGAAATATCTAATTCCAAAAGTAGGAATATCTTTTGATACATGTAGCATGGAAACCTCAACCCCCCCCCCCTAAAATGTCACGCATGCCTAAATATTTTCACTGAATGCTCAGTGTTTTGTACAATGTCAACAAATAAGTCATTAATCAATGTGATTTTTATCCTTTTACACTGGGACTATTCCATATCATCTGATAGCATTTTTGATTCAAGGCTATTACATGAAAAACAAACTTCCTGAGGAAGCTCATTTTTGCTTCAGCAAGTCATACTCTGTGACTGATTTGATCTAAGTCTGTGTTCTCAAGAGCAGTACGTACTTGTTGTGAGCCTCTTTCTTCTCCATCTCAAGCACCTTCAGTTTGAGCGTCACTTCAGACTTCACAAGCTCCTGTACTTTAGCCTCAAACTCAGAGTCCTGTCAAATAGATAATACTTCATGACATACAAGTACTTAATCACATGAGTGGTTTAATTCCGTTGTTCGCGATAATTAAATCAACACCCTGGCCAATTTTGACACCCTTGAACATGGACATCTCTGTACATTCATTATAATATAGCAGATTTCACGTTAGAGTCATGAAGAAAACCTACATACCTGATATCTATATTTGTACCCTATATTTGTACCCTTATGTCTAAATGTTTTCCAAAATGGAATATTACACCTGAAGAAACCAGTATACTTTTTACTGACAAGAATGGTCCTATATTAAGCCACACACACTTCTACTATGCCCTAAAAGGGCCAAAATAATGGAACTTTAAATTGAGTTATATATGTATTTTCCTTATATCTGATAAATCTACTCTCATTGTGCCTGTTACCATATTATTCCTGTGAAGTGCTCAGGCCATTTAAGAAATTCCAAAATGTGACACTCAAATTCATCCCTCTGTCTTGAACATCATAAAAATCTTTTTATATTGCAAAAATTCCAAATAATTACATTATTTTAGCATTTTCTGGATCCTGCATGCTCAGATGAAGGGACCCTGAAGGGGGCAAAGGCAACAAAAGTGGATAATACAGAACTTTTATTTTCTGTCAAGATGGTCTAGTTACTGACAACATGCATCTACAAAGTCAATCTCAGTGGTAATGTCGATCCTCCATGTTCAGGCAATTGAGGTGGCACAACAGATAGCCTCCCTTTGGTGTCCCCCTATTGCAGGTGGGAACACCTGGGGGTAAAAACAAGCACTGCTTCATTCATTGGCTTAAAATAAAATGTGACACAAGATGCAGGTGCTGCCTCCATACAATATATTGCATCAGGTATCCCTACTCAACAACCAAACTCGTGTTTAAATGCTCTCTGAAATATCTGTTTGTAGTAATACACCTAACATGGGTCTATACATACCTTGGTCTTTGGTCTGAAGCTGGACAAAGGGATATCAGCATCCGTTTCCATGGTAACAGCTACCACTTCCACTGCCTGCCTGAAGCTGGCCAGGTTCTGCTCTAGATCTCGGATCTTACAGATGTGGAACTGCTCCATCTGTTGGAGCTCATGGATTCTAGAGATCATCTCTTGACGATTCATGTTCTGAATGTCCTGGAGGTTGTAATGGGTCAAGGGAGGAGGAGTCTGAACCAACTGTGACCTAGTTGCATGGATCAGTTCGTATGTTGGGGTCAGTCGACTTGGCGACCTACTTCTCTGAGGTGAAGGTGACCTGCGACTGGTTTGGGACTCTATCTTGTCCCATAATCCATTGGTATTGACTGGTGATGCCAAGAGCTCCACTCCTGCCTTGTCAATCATGTGCATCTGAGTCTGAGCAGGTGACTCCTTAACAGTTCGGACAGTTTCTGTCAACTCCTTGTTCTGAGATTCCAAATTGGTATTCCTTGCAGTAAGAGAAGCCTCCATCTTCTCCAGCTCATTAATTCTGTTTTTAAGTAAGGCCTCAGTTTTCTGATACTGGGACACTTGTCCCTTGAGCGAGTTCTCATTTTTCTCCATTTGGTGAATTGTACTTTCTAACCCTGAGATTTTAGCCTGCTGCACTGCTTCGGATTTCTCCAGTTCACTCAAGCTTCCATCATGTACATTTTCCATTTGTTTAATCATGTCTTCCAGAATTGAAATCTGGATTTTCAGTTCAGATTCTGATTTCTTCAGATCAGCTTCAGACTTTTCAAGCATATTTACTCTGTCCTTAAGGCACTTTTCACTTTGTTCTAACTCACTGATTCTTTCTTTCGATTCCTTTAACTCCTTTTCGGAAGTGGACTTCTCGTATTTTTCTACAATTTGTTCCAGTTCCTCAAGCTTTTCATACGTTTGTTCCAGATCTGACTGCTCCTTCTCGTATTCATCCAACTGGCTTCTTAATTCCTGCTCTACATTCTCCTGAGTAGCAATTTTTTCAATAAGTCTCTCCTCTGTATCCAACAGGATGTCTACCTTCTCTCTCAGTTGTCTGAGTTCAGCATTATCTGACTTCTCGTAATTTTGAAGTTTATCAACCACACTGTTCTTTTTGGCCTCCAGTTCCGCAATGGTCTCATTGAGTTCTGCTTCACGTTTCTCCAAAGCAGCCACCCGCTCCCGCAGATGTTCATCTCCATGGCTGTTTTGAAGACCCTTACGCAGGCGCTCAATCTCCTCGCTGCTCTTGGAGTCTTGTTCCTCCAGGTAGTCCACCTGTTCCATGAGTTTATCCTCTGACTGTTCCAGGATATCCACTTTTTCTAGCAATTTGTTCTGCTTCACGGACTGTTCCTCTAAAGATTCTTCCAAGGCACTCACTTTTTCCAGAAGTCCCTTCTCTCTTGCTTTCTGTTCTTCCAGAATATCTTCTTTCTCCTGGAGCATTTTCTTTGTCTTTTTGTTGATCTCTTCAAGTTCATTAATTCTATCCTGCATTGTTGTACCCTGAGATTTCTCTAACATGGTGATTTGTTCCTTAAGTCTTTTCTCTGCAGTTTTCAGTGTCAGTATATCCTCCTCTTTGCTCTTGATGATGCTCTTCAGTTGTGCCTCTGCCTGTTCAAGTTCATTCACCCTGTCTTGCAAAGGTTTCAGAGATTGAGCTATTTCAGGTATGGTAGACAAGTCTTGTGTATCCCTAAGTGTATCTAAGGCATCCAGTTTAGATTTCAAAAGTTGGTCCTTCAAGTTGGAAATTTCCTTTTCAAGCTCAGAGACTTTATCTTTAAGTTCAAGAACTGCTAAGGAGTCAGCTGTCCCATCTTTTCCTGACCTTGGGCTTGCAGCTGCCGACCCTGACCCTGACCCAGATTTAGACCCTTCCTCCAGGAGCTGATCAATGTGTTCCTGCAGCTCTTGATTGTCCAGTTTCATTTCGTAAATTTGCTCCATGAGCTCGCTCTCCCGAGCAGCCAATTCCTGAACCTCATCATCCAGTTTTTGGATCTTTTTACGGTATTTCTCCTCCTTTTTAGCAAACTTCTCAGCTGCCGATGATGAAGCCCCTCCACCTTTCTGCAATTCCACGATCTGTGCTTCCAGCACTTCCACAGTCTCTGTCAGACTCCTCTCCGAGGCTTCCAGCCTGGCTATTTTTCTCTCATACTCTTTTCTATCTGAGGCGCCTTCGGAATCGGACTCCCCAGACTCCTGAAGCTTCTGCTTAAGCTCTTCTTCTACCTGGTGTAGTTCCATGATGGTTTCATTCAGCTTTGCTTCATTACTTTCCAGGTGCCTCAGCTGGGTTTCGAGCAGTTGAATTCTGGAGTTCTTCTCGTCATCCAATGATAATTCTCCCGGCTGTTTCTTCAGTAGCTGCTCCCTTAACTGGTCCTGAAGGACTTGGAGGTCATGTTTCAGAGTCCTTTCTGAGGCCTCTAGCTGCTTGACTTTGTTCTGGTAATCATTGGAGTCTGGCCGGTCATGTGACTGCTCAAGGTCCAATAGCTGCTTCTGTAACTGCTGCTCATTCTGTTTTACTGCGAGTAGTTTGTCTCGGAGGTCCCTATTGGATATCTCGAGGTCTGTGATCTTCTCTTCATATGCTTTAGCTTTCTTGATTTCTGCCTCAGATTGTGCCTAGAAAAGTAAACATCAATAATCTATATAAATATATGAACATGAATGTACACAGATTATACCAGGAATGGTTCTCCAGGAAATTTTAATTTGTTACCAATATGAGTATCCAGTATGAATATCCTGTAGAACATGTATATTCAAACATTACTTTCACAACAAAATACACGGTCACTTGTGCAATTACCTTACACGTGCAGCACAATCTGTGCTTTTATTTTCAGTTTTGTGCCATCAGCAAAATATGTAAAGATAAAAAAGGCGGCCAAATTAAGTGAATGTACAGTATCTAGGTAAAAGGACATGTACACTATTTTATAATTCTACTTTTTGCAAGAAATCCATGTGCTCCACCAACCTCTAGCTCTCTTGCTCGAGTCTGCAACTCTTGTTGTTTGAGTTCTAGCTGTTCCACTTTTGACCTCAGGTCAGCGACAACTGTCTGATCCTGCAACTGCTCGTCAAAGTCGTATACACGCTGCTGAAGCTGGTTCCTTGTGTCTTCAAGCTCCTGGATGGTCTGTGCTGCAGACTGGCTGGACAACTCAGCATTCTTCACCTAAAAGGCAAGGGCATCTCTTAAATGTTGCTCTGCTGATGATCATAAAAATCGTGCCTACCCTAATTACTATATTGATTTCAGCTTCTAATTCATCCTAAAAAGACCATTCATTCAAGTGCCTGTAGTTCCAGAGAATTGACAGATGGTCCTGGTCAACTTGCTACATCGATTTTATGTCACATGTGTAGGTTTGGACACATTTTTATTTCAAAGAAAATACAGTTGGGCAACAGGTGGAGCCAGTAGTAACCCCTTGCTTAGATCAATGATGTGGAAGTAAAGGGCGTGTGCCCAACACTTGAAATACAGATACATTTAGCTCTGCAGCACTTAAATGACAAGTATTCCCACATGTAAATGGTACCCGAGTTCTACAAATATTTCATATATTCATTCATTCATTCATCTTCTGTTTTGGTGAAACGAAAATGCAGTATGCAAAATAATATCACACCCATATCTGTCACCCTGTCCCCAGGTAATGGGCACAGTCAGTTATGATGCAGGGACACTGATGGGGTCCAATCAGGTTGCGAACATTTATGTAACTGCAGAACACGTATTCCATGCACATAATGACTCTTTCTAATATCAAGCTCATGTGAGTGGAGAATTTGAACAAAACTATCACTTTTAAACAGTTCATTTTTTCTCAGTTGGTATGAGCAACACATTTTGCCATGCTTGACACAAAGGTCTGTCCGAACATACAGGTACCTCCTTGTTTGAATGATACTGGACCAAAGTTGCACTACAGCTAATGTGAATGTCCCTTATTATCCCTTTAATTTCTGTCATTCCAGACAATTCATAGCAGTCAGCAAACTATGGCGATTATCCCTGCAGGCCAAGGCATAAACGAGTAACTGTCATGAGCCTATGTTACTGTGATGACATTTAACACTGAATGAGTCAACAAAGTGAGTCAACACCTCTCCTTGGGGTACTCTGGATGCAATGCAGGGTGCAATGCACCCACAGTACCCCAAGGAAAGGTGTTGACTGGTGCCATATTACCATATTATCCCTATTTAGCACCCTAGGCGCATAGAAAATTTTTATAATGTTACATTTAAGTTCAGATCTACGTTTTGCATATTATATCATTCTTTTATGTAATTAAAGGCTGAAATTTTAAACATTTAAATTATTTCTGCATTTCACTAGTCAGAAGGGCTGGTGGGGCACTGAAGGGGTAAGGGGTTCTTAAACGCCAGAATACAGGGTTCTGAATGACAATATAAGCAGGTGACATCAAATGCTTGCTGCCATTTTAAGGAGAAAATGACTGTATGTCAACACATTGGCATTAAGTGCCTCAGGGTTAACTTTGCTAACCATGGTGTGGTCAAATTACTTGGGCGAGTTAAACTCTCGTTAAGTGCCAAACTGGTCACACCTCATTACTTTGTAGTCCCTGCAGTTCCCATCATTACCTGAGCTAATATTGCGTACAGATACATGTATTATAACTCTGTGATCTCACAATGCCCCAACCTTCATTCCATACGATGTACACTTATATCATTTTGCACAATGGCAGGATATCAGGTCACAGACACTTTTTAAGACCGGCATACATGAATGATGAACTGAACAAGAGTCTCCTTCCAAAATGTTCTAAATCAATGGCGACTTGACTAAAACACAGTTTTTGCCTAAAAACAAATTATACAGTCCATGGCATTACACTGGCAACACCCACTATCTAACGGACAAGCATGCCTACTGTATACAATAACCAGTTGACAAGTCACATTATCTCAAGTGCCCTCCTTGTTGAATCTGTTTGGACCACTCCAGGGCCCCTCTTCTGTCACTGCTTCCTGTCCCTTTGATCTTGTGCGGCCAAGAACACCTCCTTAACAAGCCTTTACTGCCTGTATCACACCTGACCTCAACCTCACAAGACTGACTCTTTGCTGCCCGTTGTCTTCCAGATCCTTGCACTCAAAATTCTGTACCTCAATTTTAACTCTTTCTGTCCTAATTTGGTGACTGAATAAACTACTTCCTTTTTGGTCTTTTAATTGCCACAAAGGACAAGCTGGTATTTGAATGAAGGTCTTTTCATGAGTAATTTGAATCTGGAATCATTATCATCATTTAGATTAGCACAACTTTTGTCACAATTAGCACTCAAAGAGAGTTAATATTTGATATTCGAGAATCAGATATTTGGTATTACAATCAAATTCAATTGCAAAATGCAGCTACCTATGAGCTGGGCTTACAACCTAAAAATATCCTGTCCACCTAATATAAGCCCATGTACCATATTATCCCTTTTTGGCATCCCTGTCCCCATATGCACCCTCTCCTACTCTTATAACTCGCACTTCAAGTAAATATCTCATTTTTTACCATCAATTATACACATAACTACCTCCATTGAACCATTCTTTTTGATAAAGGAGGATTTGGTCAAGTGGATATGTGTGTTTCCCATCTCAGCTAGACGACTGGTGCCAAAGGTTACAAGTTCGAGTCCCGCTCGTTCCAAACATAAAATACAATAGTGCTACAATAATATAGGTATTAACTTGAAGCTCACATTCTGAATACTATAAATTGCTTTAATTTTGGTGTATTATTACTTTTGCTTATTTCAATTACGGCACAAAAAACCACGAAAATAAAAACACAATATTCCAACATTGTTTGGATACAGATTATATGCAAAATAGTGAAATTAAAACTACAATGAAATGTCAAAAATATGAAAACCGTGAAAATTCAAACATGAAAAAATAAAGCAATTTACAGTACTCTGACAGACTCTTGGTGTTAAAAAGATTACACTCTCCCCCCCCCCCCCACCTTGAATTAAGATGAAGTTTCCGACTGAGTCAACAACTTTCCTTGGCATGTGACCACCAGTCAGTTTTGGCGAGTCTAAGGGAGAAATGGTTAAACACTGCGAGTAATAACTAAAAGAAAATGACGCTCGCTGTCCTATGACTTCAGTGGGTTAAATTCCAATTGGCTGCCTGCCCATCGTTTGTGATCCTCTAATGAATTTGTCATGCTCATTAGCAAGCTTGACTTTGTCCAATTTGTAAAATAATCTTATGCTAACGTAAGTTCATTTTTGATGGACATACAGTACAACCTTTCTGCTGGTCTTCTATTTCACATATATATATATATATATATATATATATATATACTAAAAACTCTTCTGTTCCTCATCACAGACCAAGGTAACATTATCTCTTTTACTTCTGTGGTCCATATATTGTTTGTTTTGCATATACCATAGATGAAACAAAAGTAAAAACAAGAGGGCTGTGTGAACAGCCCATGCTCAGCTGATCTTGACATTCATCACACTTGCAGATCTATGAACTTGGGAAAGGATCAAGGTCACCCATGTTCTGAGTAAGTCTGACCATTATAAAAGAACACTAACATGTGCAACATCAAGGTTCAAGTAGTTCTTAAGTTATAATGAAGAGTAAAATTCATGTATGTTGCACTGTGACCCCAAAAACGAAGTCAAAGTCATTCATGTACTGTCTGAGCATGACCTTCATACAAAAACATTAACATGTGCAGCATCACAGTACTAACTCAAAACAGATCTCAAGTTATCAAGTAAACAGTAAATTTTGTGTCAGTTGTCCTGTGAATTAGCATTAGAATGCCCATTGACTTACATAGTAATCAATAGGAAAGCTGCATTGATCGGTAAGTACCCAAGTTGAAAATACTTAAAAATCAGGAATCTAAAGCAGTGCCACCTAGTAAACAACTTTGTTTGACCCTTCCACAAGAACATATCCATCACATTTCACTTTAATCTGAGTGACGGTTCTGAGAACAAGTGAAAAATAACAAAACCATATACAAAATTCATAAAAAAAAAAATAGAAAAAATTGCAGTGCCACCTGGTGAGCAAATTGGGAACTATGTGTCCCTGGGAGTGTCTATGAACGATATCAAAACAACTGGGTGAGCAGTTTCACAGGTGAAGAGTTTTTAAGGTTTGCCCCCAAAAAACGAAAAAAAATCATAAAAATTCCAAAAATCAATAGAGCATGATCATTTGAACAAACTTGGTAGAGATCCACCCAAGGCACACCCCTACCTAGTTTGAAGTAAATCTGGCCAAAATTACTTAAGTTATAACCATTACAAGAAATTCCCATGTTAAAACTTTTGTAAAGATTTTTGAAAAAAAAAATCATAAAAAAAACAAAATTCATTGGAACATGACCATTGGAACAAACTTGGTAGACACCCACCCAAGGTACATCCCCACCAAGTTTGAAGTTAATCTGGATGACGATTTTGGAAAAGAAGTCGCAAATGTGAATTAGCATTAGAATACTCAGACTTCCATAGTAATCAATAGGAAAGCTGCATTAACAGATAAGTACCCGAATGGAAAAAGTCGTTGAAAATCAGGAATCTGCAGCATTCCCACATAGTGAACAACTTTGTTTGACCCTTCTACGAGGAACATATCCACCACGTTTCAGCTTAATCTGAGTAACGGTTCTGGAGAAGAAGTCGAAAATAGCTAGAACACACAAAAATTCATAAAAATTTAGTAAAAAATTGCAGTGCCACCTGGTCAACATATTAAGAACACAGAGTCCCTAGGTGTCTTCTTGTGTGATATCAGAGTGATTGAGTAAGAGGTTTTGGAGAAAAAGTTTTTGAAAGATTTGTCCAAAACAAAAGAACAAAAAAAATCAATAAAAATCCAAAAATCACTGGAGCATGACCATTTGAACAAACCTGGTAGACACCCACCCAAGGTATATCCCCACCAAGTTTGAAGTTAATCTGGGTGACGGTTTTGGAGAAGAAGTTGAAAATGTGAATTAGCATTAGAATGCTCATTGACTTCCATAGTAATCAATAGGAAAGCTGCATTGACCGATAAGTACCCGAATTGAAAAAATCATTAAAAATCAGGAATCTGCAGCATTCTCACATAGTGAACAACTTTGTTTGACCCTTCTACAAGGAACATATCAACTATGTTTCAGCTTAATCTAAGTGACGGTTCTGGAGAAGAAGTTGAAAATAGCTATAACACACAAAAATTCATAAAAAAATAGGAAAAAATTGCAGCGCCACCTGGTGAACAAATTAAGAACTAGGTGTCCCAGGGAATGTTTCTGTGTGATATCAAAGTAATTGGATGAGCGGTTTCAGAGAAGAAGATTTTTTAAGATATGCCCAAAAAAGAACAAAAAAATTCATTAAAAATCCAAAAATCAATAGACCGTGACCATTTGAACAAACTTGGTAGAGACCCACCCAAGGCACATCCCCACCAAGTTTGAAGTGGATCTGGCTGACGGTTTCGGAGAAGAAGTCGAAAATGTAAATTGTTGACGGACGACGGACGGACGGACGGAGGACCATAAGATAAGCTCAGCTGACTGACACTGACTCAAAATGTACTTTAACATTGGAAGAACACCCCAAAACAGCAACTTTAAAACCCCAATGACAAAACCCCTGAAACTTCACACATACATAATGCAAACTACAGTCTCTTTCAGCCTTTCCTACTAGTTTCTCAATGTTTGTAACCTGAACAATTTTGAAAAAATAGATCGCAGCCACCCAGAATCTACCAACTGTCCCTTGCTAACTCTTCAAGTGCCAACTGTGACTCAAGTCAAACTACTTATGACAAACTGTTCTGAATAACAAGAAGGGTGCTAGATTCATGTTCCTTGTCAAGACCTTTCATTCAACATACATACAATTACAAAGAATATAATAGTCTGCATCAACAGCTTTCCTTGGCACACTTTGGGTGCACTGTGCTCAAAGCATGCTGCAGAAAGCTGTTGACTCAGTCCACAATGTGGCACTGAAAGAGTTAAGCGACACACAATATTGGCAAATTACTGAAAACTATGCAGGGCCAGAATTTTGCAAAATTTTGCGAGAATCTATTTGGATTTTTGTCAATTAGTTTTCTTTTTAAAGAAAGACAACTTCAGGAGAATCTTTACGAGAATGGATTCTCCGGTTCTCGCCGAAATTCTGGTCCTGCTATGTTGACTTTGTATTTTCACAAAAGAAGTTTCTCCAAGAAACAACCTTCATGCGAGGATTTATCTTAGGCTCTGCCTTCTTTCTACCGGTAATCACAAAGCACAGATATGTGTAAATCACCCATCATGGTGAAATATTTAATAAGGATACTGCACTTAATTTCACTGTATTTTTACTTTCACTCGTTTTAATGATAACTCAAAACAGTTAAAATAAAAAAACAAAATAGTATTTTAACATGGGATAAACAGGAACTAATTCCCACATTTGAATTAAAACTGAAGTTAAATGCCTGACATGCAAAATCTGTGAATATACATGAATGTGATAATAAGTACATTTATAGTATACTGCCTTCACCCAGAGTTGACCTATACCTGAACTGTTCCTCGGGGACCGATTTATACACATCTAGGCTCTATATGATATGACAGAGACTGTTACACGCCTTCAACATAACAGCTCATGTTTTGACATAAACATATATACAGTGGAATCTCCCAATTAACACAACCCAAGGGACTGAAAAATATGGTCTTAATAGGGGAGCGGTCGGAATAGGAATATATATAAATTTAATGATAAAGTAAAACTGGACTGTAAAATGATGGTCCTAATATAGAAATGGTCTCTTTATGGAAGTGGTCTTCATTGGAGGTTCTACTGTATAATGCCTGATCTTTACTGGCCCACTGTATACCATGGAGTTATTGTACAGATATAATACCTCCATGTGTATTCTGACTTGAGTCAACCTAACCCATTATTGATCAAGATTACCCTGCAGTGATGAAAGCTTGTGGCCACTTTCACCCTGCCAGGTATATGTACATATAGGTTTTGATATAATTATACATGAGAGAGAAAAAAATGCATGGCTTACCAGAAGTGTCGTAACTGAGCCCAGCTACACTGCAATACATGTGTATAATGGTTCTGCTAAAGTCCATACAGTGGGCTGACCACATCTCAATACATACTGGCTTACTTGTGAAATATAATAGATGAGCACTGCATGACTTGCCCTCCTGTGTTATGTAGGCCATAACGACAGATCAATCTTCAGCTCCCAATTCATATATATTTATACAGATGATACACATAATAACTGGTACAGTAAACATAGGCATGCAATGTCACACAGCCATGCTGCCTTCTGTCAGTCTCTACTGCACTATCACCAAATGTTATCTTGTAAATTGTGGTTATTAGACACCTACCCAATAGCACCATTAGACGGTAGAATTCAGGTAGTCTTGTTCTGTTGTTATAACCAACGGCCATAGTTCCATTGCTCGACTGGACTCAGGCTGTGGTATTAGTCAATTAATGTTCTATTGACGATAGTCAGGAATGCGTATTAAGACAAGTCCAAGCTTGTCCCCTCCCACACTGAATTACTGACTGCTCCCTTTCTCACCCTGAGCACTGCACATATATCATTCAGCATTATTCATCCATGTTTTGTTCTGTGTAGAATATGAGACCAAAATCAATTAGCTAATGCTAAACTGTTATCTATAGCAATAACGTTATTTGGATTAGCAAGTTAAAGGTTCTTAAAGCTGGCTAATTCTCAATCTGCATGTTGATTGCAAAGACAGCTCCCTACATATATGTACATAATCAGCACCAGACCACGGTTCCAGCTGACTGCATATCAGAGCAGAATGCCTGCCAAATACATCGAACACTTCGTCTATCACAGCTTAAAATTCCACCTCGGTCAACCCTGGTGTGTGTGACATATAATCACCTGCACTGTATCAGGCCTGGGCTCATCCATACTGGCCATCAGGTACGGGAACCACTCAGGAATCCCAGGTGTATCTACCTGTCAACCACGACTTACGTATCTCTACCACAGACCCTGCTCTGCCTGCCCTGGTGCAACTAACAAACTACACACTTGCTCCCAAGTTAGGTCAGATCTTTCTGAGGTGTGTTGGTACACCTTGAAAATAATCAAAATATTTTATTTCTTTCATTTACTTTTTTTTCGGGTACTTGAAACATTATGTAATTAATGGTAAAAGTCCCCATGGCAGAGTTAACTCATATTAGTTTGCCACTATATAATGGTTAAAGTTAACTCAATAATTTTCGCCAAGTTTTTTTTTAAATAATCCTTTAATGTGCTGTAAAAAAAAGGACAATAATTTGTTGATGCTCCCAATTTATACAAATATTCCGCTATCTCCAGTTGTACAGCATTTCCATTCCAGAAACTGTCTCAGATTGGGAAGAAGACACAGTGGCACAGAAGGGGTTAACATTTTGGCACCAGTCACCCGGGGCACAAGTGTAGGGCACACATAACTGGTGTGTGTGCAACTATTTATACCAGCTATCCATACAATCAATATTGGCTCCCACGTCATGTGATCAAAACATAAATCACATGACCTCACAATGACCTGTGTTTATGGATTTATGAAGTAATTACACCTGCTGCTATGTCAGGTCAAGTTGTTCGGTAAAGAGGAAGATAATAGAATATTTTGTAATTGTTTTTCCTTTCACTCGCATTTATTACCAATACATGCCTGCCAAGTCTCAAAGATCAGGAAACACACACAATCAGAAACGTAACCTGACTTTACCCATGGGACTTCCTCTTTGTTTTGGCAATCTCTCATTGAATTTCAAATTTATAAACATGGACTCTTCTTAAATTTGCCTCTTTTCACACCCATTGAGTTTTCTCAGGTAGAAGTCACCCATTTCTCTCACTTGTAATTTTATGAAAGGAAATTTGGCATATTCTATACAATCTCTTCCATAAATATCCATTAATTATCAGTTACTTTCCATGATAAATTGCGGCATAATAACTTTAAAACCAATGTATGCAGAAACTTCAAATTTCTAAAAGTGAATTTAAATGTATAGCTGAAACACTCGCAGAAATTTTATTACCTCAACTGCAAAAGAACAGAGTTTATTCAAGGTTAATTTGAAACTTTCCCCCTTGAATTAAGACTAATTTGACAGCTTTTCTTGATGTGGGACGGGTGCTGTGCCAAGGAAAGATGTTGATCTGGACCATGTTTATCTTGCCAGGTCTTGTACAATCCTCATTCAAACTCCTGTTTATCACTGTTGAAGTTAGTCAAAAACATTGAAGCAGACTACATTTGACCCCCAGGCACTTTTGGCTGGTTTAAGGGGATAAAGGTTTACATACAATCTTATTGAAACACAGACAGTTTAACCTCTAGCCTCCTGAGGTTTTGTGTATTGGGTTGTGTATTCAGCTCAATTGACAGAATTGTCACTTGTGTTATAATAAATATTTGTTTATTTCAGTTTTTGTTTTCAGCTTAGTAGTATCAATAAATTGAACAAAGTAATCCTGTATAACCACAATAACTAAGCAGCAAAATGCCACTCACTGAAGCACCAGCCAGCTCTATGGCCTTGCAGGGTGAAGGTCAATATAAATTTGGAGGGAGTAACAACAAAAGACATACCTGCTCCTCTAGAGCTTGTTCAATGAGCTCTTTCTCAGCAAGCTGTTCCTTTAGTTGGTGTTCCTCCTGCTGAAGCTGAGAGATCTGGCTTCTCAACGTTTCCTCTTGTTTCACCATACTTTCTAAGTTATCAACGTGAACCGCATTAGCCGACTCCAAGTCCTGAAAATATATTGCACAATAAATGTTAACTGTGGAATGGGGGGAGGGCATGGAGAGAGATGAGGGGTGTATTCACAATGTGAATACATACCTAAAACTGTATTGTATCCTGATTTTATCCATACACTTCGTAATTTCATGTTACAGCATACAAATGTATGTATAAAACCAAGTGATAATGTATTGATGGCTCTTAATCTGGTACTTCACATATTATTCCAATTTTTGTTATTCTTGTTATTATGTAATCTGTATTTATGTCTATTTTTTTCAGCAGTTTTATTATTTTATGTCAGTGAAAAAAACACTTGTGTTAATGTCCCTTTGAAATGAAATGAAATGAAATGAAATGAATGCCTTATTGTTACTCAAAAGACGTCATCATGCAAGGTTGAGGTTCTCAACTGCCAGTTTGAGAGCCTCACCATGCAGTTGCTGGCAAAACTCTGTTTAATTTGATTTAATTTTCAAACATTTAAGTCTCTGTATGGCATGTTTATCTACTTTTTTTGTTCTTTCATGCATACATACAAAAAGTATACCTCTACTTTAATACACACAAAGAGAAAATGGATATGCCATACATAAACATGTGAACACTCTGGATACAGGGGACAGACTCTTGTCAATATTACGGAGTACTGTATATTCACTTAATTTTGCTGCCTTTTTATTTTTACTTGTTTTGCTGACGGCATAAAACTGTGAAAATAAAAGCTAAATAAAACGATATTTTCACAGAGGTTTATTAGGAATTGTGTCCAAAATAGCGAAATCAAAACTAACAAGTGAATGCCTGGTGGGCACAATCCATGAAAACGGCACGTGAAAATACGAACATTTTATAGTGCAACAGAATACGCAACATGGGAGAAGTGCACCGCTACACTCAGTACATGTTAATCTCGTCTTCACTGACAGTGTCACGATGCATTTATTCAACATTGCTTCCAAATTCCTTGGGCACTGAGTCAGACCTTCCCCCTTATACCCGCCAAAACCCGTTTAAAGGGGAATTTTCGTGCCCAACCCATGCCAAGGAAAGCTGTTGACTCAGTCTTAATTCATGGGGAAAAGGGTTAATAAAGACTAGAATCAGTGGGTTTTGCATTGCCTGGCAAGTGATAATCCAGCTGACATTGTAGCAGCTGGTCATGACTTGCCCAACAATGCAGACATTGACTGACTGAAGACAAAATATGCTGGCGCAGCAACAATAGCTCATCTTTGGTACCACTGGAGATGTTTCATTCCCATTTAGTACCAGCAAAGTTAATTTACAGAATTATTTTGCAGCACCACTGCGTGAAACAAAATGTCAATTCTTTCAGTGCCACATTTGAATCTGAGTCAACAGCTTTCCTCAGCATGCTTTGGGTACAGTGTGCCAAAGCATGCCAGGAAATTTGTTGACCTGGATCCCATCTCCATCAGAAAGACTGTCGTGTTGGTACTTGAATCAAAGGTCTTTTTATCATCAATTTGAATCTGGACTCACAAAAGCAGCTTAGACAAGTAGGGTCTATGACTTTTGTTGTATTTAGCACTTGAGAGTTAATATCTCTTAATGTCCATTGTGGATACCCACCTGTATGCGCTGCTGTAGAGTCAGTTCTGTCATCAGCAGCTGGTCTATCCTCTGCTTTAGGCTCAGTATCTCCGCCCCCTGGCTGGAGGAGCTTGTACTGTCCTCTTGGCTCTCCGCCACTCTCTCCTTCCCCCTCTCGGCCAGCTTCATCTCAGTTGTAAATCCCTTCTCCAAGAACCTCAGTTCTTGTTCCTTCTGCTCCAGCAACCTACTCGTATCATTTACTTTCCCCTGAAGTTCAACATTTTGTTGTTTTGATTGAGTTAACTCTTGCAGCAAATCCATATCTGAACCGCCCTCTCGGGTGTTTAATCCCTTTCTAAGCACCTGTATTTCCTGTTCTTGATTTTTGAGTTTATTCCGGAGAGTCTGTAACTCGGATTGCACTTTCTGATTTTCCAAGTACAGATCCTGGTCCTCAACAGTTGAGCCAGTGGCTCCAGCACCAAGTACACTAGCACCCTGTATTAAGCCTCCCTGCTTTATCACTTCCAGTTCTGCTCTGGCTGCCTCCAAGTTCCCCTCCAGAGACTTACACCGGAGCCTCAGGGCATCCATTTCCTCCTCCAGTGTTAACGACTTCTCTGTTAGCTCCATTTCTATGACTTCATACTCCGCAACTTTCTCCAGCAAACTGTGGTTTTTCTCCATCAACTCAGTCTCGGCCTTCTCGCGTTGATGAAGTTTGAGCTACAAAGACAGAATGTAGACACTCAGGATGTGACAAACTCTCGTGAATATTCAGCAGAAAGCCCAGGGGTAACACTTCTTTTTTTTTTGTTTTTGCACTGCAACTCATCAACATTACTGACCAGGTAAGACATGTACATCACAGATGACGGATGACCTTCCGGTCACGACAACACACCTACAAGTGATACCGTGGTTCAAACATGCTTACACAGCCATCTGTGCTAACATTGGTCACAGATGGACAACTTTTTAATATCACATTGGTTGATTTTGTTCACTCAATAAATCAAATCTGGAGGCATTCAAACCAGCATAAATAATTACCACATTCTTTTTTCACTGAAAGGCAATCTCCTCTTCCATGCTTAAGGTCTTGGACCAGTAACCTAGGCCTAATGCATTTACATGTTAAAATAGCGACATTCGCTCGCTTATTTCTCCTATTTGAAACGTAAAACTGCAACTTCCTTGGCATTCTGCTTCAAGTTTATACCGGTAGCAGCAAGTTAAAACCAAGAAAATGGGGGGTCATGTGATTAGATTTTTTTTTACAGGTGCGTTTGTGTACCTTACCTCCATGATTGACCGTTCCGCGCCAAATATGTCTCCAAAAATACACAAAGTTATCACATGATTTAAAATATTTCTAGAGTAGCAGTGCCTTTCTAAAACTCACAGTTGATAAGTATTTTCCTATCCAAAATGATGATGGGACTTAATTTGGGATGCCCTGCTCCTGTGATATTAACATCCAATAGACACAGCAACAGTATTCAGTACTCGATCAAAAGTTGTGGATCAGTTGACCCGACCTTGAGAGGTTACTGGTCCAAGACCTATATATATAGTGATCTGCATGTTCAAGCTTTATTTTTTGTCATCATAAAGCACAATGTGGTGCTTGAAAAAAAATGAAATGATTGGATGTTAAAGTTGTTTTTATTGTATGAAACAAGAGCTCTTGCATTTGTGTGTGCCCCCTTCCCAATTCCAATAGACAGTGCTGCTTGGCACTCCGTGTTGACATCAACATGTCATATGAAATACTACAAAAATATGTAATGAACACAAAGTGGAAGGCAATGGCAGTAATTTACTGGTATTGGCAAATATGTTTTGTAAAAAAAAGACAAACACAGCTGAGTTGTACCTGCAATGACCCCCTGCAGAGAGTGGTCCACCCTGCCACAATTTACACCCAATTGTATTTGGCTCATATGTGGCCAACAACTATGCTAATTCCTCTTGACACCACTTGTGTGCCTAGAAAATGTGAAAAAATAGTGAAAGATGTCATTTGGTTTAGCTGTGTGTACAGAAAAACAGGCATATACATGCAGACTCAAAAGCCTGTATACTGGGGTATAGGTCTTGGACCAGTAACCTAGGCCTAATGCATTTACATGTTAAAATAGCGACATTCGCTCGCTTATTTCTCCTATTTGAAACGTAAAACTGCAACTTCCTTGGCATTCTGCTTCAAGTTTATACCGGTAGCAGCAAGTTAAAACCAAGAAAATGGGGGGTCATGTGATTAGATTTTTTTTTACAGGTGCGTTTGTGTACCTTACCTCCATGATTGACCGTTCCGCGCCAAATATGTCTCCAAAAATACACAAAGTTATCACATGATTTAAAATATTTCTAGAGTAGCAGTGCCTTTCTAAAACTCACAGTTGATAAGTATTTTCCTATCCAAAATGATGATGGGACTTAATTTGGGATGCCCTGCTCCTGTGATATTAACATCCAATAGACACAGCAACAGTATTCAGTACTCGATCAAAAGTTGTGGATCAGTTGACCCGACCTTGAGAGGTTACTGGTCCAAGACCTTAATAACTTAGTGATTTCACACTTTGGATGAGGGGATTGTGAATTTTACAACTCTGCTCCTTTTCAATAATTTTATCTCGATAAAACTGACTGCCTTTGTTACTTTCAACCCTGAAAATTTAAGTTGCTTTTAGGAACTAAACAATATAATTAATGGCCAGAAAAATTATTAGAAGTATTCTAATGGCCTACAATGAAGTTTGTAATGAGAGAGAGAGAGAGAGAGAGAGAGAGAGAGAGAGAGAGAGAGAGAGAGAGAGAGAGAGAGAGAGAGAGAGAGAGAGAGAGAGAGAGAGAGAGAGAGAGAGAGAGAGAGAGAGAGAGAGAGAGAGAGAGAGAGAGAGAGAGAGAGAGAGAGAGAGAGAGAGAGAGCTAAAGCTCATTCAGTTGGTTGCCTCATAACTCATAATTGTCGACAGAATCACGCAGCAAGTGTGGTTACCTTCAGGCTATGCAGCAGCGTGGAGGCATCCTTGTCACTCTCAGTCAGCGACTGCGTGTCTTGGTGCAGTTCCTGCAGACTCTCGTTCTCACGTTGTATGGACTCAAGTCGCTCTTCTAAATCATTCTTGTCCACCTCCAGCTCAACTATCCTCTGTTGAGGTCAAATAATCAATTATTTTCCAAATAACATTCTATGCAATCTGTGTGCCATATTATCCCTTTTACACTGAACATACCATAGTGCATATGGCTGGTGTACAGTGATGCAGTTTATCATATTTCTTTCGACAAAATATTCAAAATTCGCTTTTCTTTTTGTTTTGCTTTTTTTTTTTTTTTTGAATTCACATGTGAGTGTTGAGAAAACAACTAGTCACTGATGATCAACGCAACCGGTGCCTGTGCCACTCACGATACATGTATATTTATGTACACCCTCAAGGAAGCTCATTTTAACACACTTCGGGTGCTGCTCATGACAAGAGTCACACTAACCTGAATAACTACAATGCTTACAGCTTTCCTCGGTGCCCTTTGGATGTACTACACCCAAACTGTGTCAGGGAAAGATCTTGACACAATTTAGACTATTAGCATCTGTTACTCCCAATACATGTATATTAATGTACACCCTTCAGGCAGCCCATCTTGACACTTTGAGCCCTGGTCTTGGCAAAAGTCAATTTATCAGAATTATTACAATGCTTCCGGCTTTCCTCGGTGCACTTTGGGTGCATTGCACCCAAACTGTGCCAAGAGAAGTTGTTGGCACAATCTAGAAATTGGCACTTCTAGATTTGCAACTTAAGCATACAAAATCAGAAGTACGTGGTCATATTTAATCTTACCTGTTCAAACTCCTTGAGCTGGTCAAATTTCTCGGCGAGCAGCTCACTCTCGTAATCCCTCCCTTCCTGTGAGCTGCTCAGTTGTCGTTTGAGTGTGGCAATCTCTTTCTTGTAGCGGCCTTCCGACTTCTGGTTGAACTCTTCAGTGTATTTATGTACTGCTTCCTGTTTCTTCAGCTCCGATACTTCCTCTTCTAATTGACGTATTTTCTGCAAAGTCATACATTCATTTCTTTTAAACTTTTGTTGCTCTCTGTTTTGAAATGGTCATCTGCACTTTTATTTTCCCCCGACTTACAGACTACAAGCATCTACAAGTTACAATTTTAATCAAACTGCATATAAAGTGAAAAAGAGGAGTACAGCCTCCATGTACTCAGTCTGACCTTGCATACAGAGACTAAAATTGCCCTGTCAACCTTGGAAATTACATGTAGGTCAAGGTCACCCATGTGCAGTCTCATGTTGACCATGCTTACAGAGAAATATCATCCTGTGCAATATCAAAGTTCCATCATCAATAGGTCTTAAGTTATCAAATGAACTAAATTTCCTTAAAGTTACTACCCTGTGATCTTGAATATTGCATCAAGGTCATCCAAATTCACTTTCAAACTAGCCAGGCCACTCTCATGTCCAAAATCCTACCCCAAATCTAGTTCCTGACCCATTTTGCAAACAGAAAACCTCAGCACTACAGTAGGAATTAAGTCAAGGTTGTCCATGTGCAGTCTTCACTTCGTCCTTTCAATGGATCATCATTACGTTCGATATTCAAGTCCCAGCTCAAATCGTTCTTGAGACATCATGGAAAAATAGTTCACTAGTTACCCTACCCTGTGACCTTGCAAATTAGGTCAAGGTCACTCAAAACACAGTGCAAACCTGGCCATTACAGAGGGCCATCATCATGCATGAAAGTTCTTGATTATCAATCAAAAACTACATGCACTATAATTGCCCTGTGACCTTGCAAATAGGGTTAAGATCACCCACATGAACAAAATTAAACATCATCAAACATAAGGGCCCCCACCTATGTGTGCAGCATTGTGCAAACCCAAATACACCCCTGTCAAGTTTGAATAAAATCTGGATAATTGCTTTTGAGAAAACTACAGGTATAGACCCATATCATATCAGGTACATGTACATGCGTTTAAACTAGCATCTCTTCACTTAAAATGGAACATGTGCACTTCTTGATACATTTTCAACAATTTGTTAAAAATCAAGAAATCAAAGCAGTGCCATCCAGTGAATAAGTTTGGTTGAGACTGAGTCAAGGTTCATACAAATTTTCAAAGCAATCTAGCCATAAAGTTTGAAGAAGTAAAATTTACAAGAGTATATAAAAGTACATAACAGCAAAAAGAAAATGCGGCACCACCTGTTGAATATAAAGTCTATGGATAACCAGAAGTGTTTCTACACAATTTTAAAGCCAGTGGCCACACAGTTTCTGGTAGGAGACCATTTTTAAGATTTTCACCAAAATGGCCAAACACAAAATATTACAAAATTAAAAAAAGATAATAATAATCGGCGCATGACCTGTTGTACCAACTTGGTCAAAACCCATTGATGGAACATTCCCACCAATTTTGATGAGGGAGAGGATATGGCCTACAGTTTTGGAGAAGTTAAAGTGCTACTGTGAATAGAGAACAACGGACAGATGGCTCAACACCCATCTTGTAAACCTTGCTGGTTAGCAATTCAGCTCAGCTGTGATTAATAAATGAACTAAAACACATCTTAACGCAGCAATTCCTCAGTTTTTGATCAAAACAGAAAGTAACACCAAATGCCATGAAAGTTTAAATATCATGAAAACATTGCATACAGTGGTACCAGGCTTGAGAGTCCCCTGTGTTGAGAGACCAAGTATATCTTTTTGAGACCAGTGTATCAAGACACTGTGGTATCTTTTATATGTTATAATACCTCTAGTAATAGACCGCCTGTTTTGAAAGACCAGCTTTTTAACTGCCCTTGGAATGTTCTCTCAAGACAGGGACAACTGGACTAAGAAAATAAAGACACTGTAACAGCCCGTGATACCCTGTGACGATGCCAAGTCATCAACATGGACAAAACACAGAAGTTAAGTAAAACATTTTGCTATTTCAATATTCTCAAATGATCTTGCTTGACCAAAAAAAAAAAATTCCCTACGGAAATCTGATTGTTGAATGTGCAAATGCATGATCATAGGAATTATGTGGATGTTGGAATATGTGACAGGATCACATAGACTGATGTGCCCAAGATTAATATTGTAACAAGACAAAAAGCACCACTGCCTTATTTCACAATGCCATGATTGGAACAAATATAATTTCTTTCCTTTTTTTTTTCCACATAGCGTCTTCTGGAATGAAAGTGTGTTTTCGACAACATGCATGCAAACAAACATGAAACTGCACCCTGATGCCGGGTATTCATTCTTTCCGCGCAGGCCCCTCGACCACACTGAACAAGCTTGACCCATGTTGACCAGACATTTCTGATGACACACAGACGAGAAACTTATTTTGAACCCTTCATACCCGGGATGGATGAAAATGTGATACACTTCATGCCCAGATGTACCAAAACACACGACCTTTACCCTTTCCTTGTAACACAAGACACTGCTGCTTTCAATACAAAGTGACAAGTGACCTGCCCAAGCTTGCCAAGGGGATCGAAGCACCACCCAATCCATACCTCATTTTGTCCCTGCTTCAAAACCACTGAGGAGTTACATACCATCTGAAAATTTTACATCAATTACTTTAAAAGTACTGCCTAGAATTCTAATCAAAATTCGGCAGCATAATATTAACTTGTTTAGCCTGTATCAAGGCGAATCTTCATGTTGCTTGATGGTGGTGGTGGCGGTGGTGAGGGGTGGGTTGGACCCTTAAAATACCCTGAAGTAGACAGGGTTGCTCTTACAATAACACTCCTGCAGAATGATGTATTACACTTGCTCTAAATGAATGCTGGGTTACGGTTGATGACTTAGAGTGACAGCCCACTTTAGTTGCACCATACTGTACTTGTAATATATAGTTGCCGAAGAGACTGAGTGTAAAATAATCAACTGGAAACTACCTGGCTGTACATTCACTGATAGATCATCAAACCTGACATACACATTACTCTGTATGCAATTTAACTCTTTCAGTGCCACATTATGGACTGCATCAACAGCTTTCCTTGGCATGCTTTGAAGCATGCTGAGGAAAGCTGTTGACCTGGACTATTATATTCTATGCAAGTACAGGCATGCTGGTACTTAAATGAAAGGTCTTTTTACAAGGAACATGAATGTAGCACCCTTATTACAAGTCTGAGCAGTTTGTGTTAGGTAGTTTGACACAGTTCGCACCAAAAGAGTTCGAGATTAGTCACAGTAGGCACTTAAAGAGTTGATTCCCTCAGTGCTAATTGCAGCAAGATTTATTCGAATTATAATAATTCCAGTTTTAAATTCCTCATGAAAAATTTTTCACTCAAGTACCAGCGTGCACCTATTTCAGGAGACCGTAAAAATGGCCAAGGTCAACAGCTTTCCTGGTCATGTTTTGGGCAATGTGGGAAGCTGTTGACTTATCCTACAACTGAGCACTGAATAGATCAATACACATACCCTATGCACATTTTCAAAAAAATATTCAATCAATTTTGCCCAATATCACATAAAATTTTCAGACCCTTGCTTATGAAAATTCACAGTCATTAAAAATCTAATCATATGTTTATGAAACGATAGATCACTTTAATGTGACATAGTCGACGTCCTTGCTGCCTGTCGGACTGTTCATCCGTCTGTCAGGGCTGATACATGCTGATCTGCTAGTCACATTGAACCACAATGAAGGATCCAAAGGCCTGCAGGTCTGTTATGCAGGCAAGTATTTAGTGACAAACTCCCAGATCTCTGCTGTTGCATGATGAAAATGAAGACCATGCCAAAGTATTGTGATGTAGCTGTGCTATACTCATTAAGTGCCCTGGTACTCAGCAAACTGTCATAATATGAGATTCAAAACTCAGATATTTTGAATATTATAACACCATAGTTGCAAGATTTAGAGTATTTACATATTTTTACCATTTTGGGCCATAAAAATAGGCAGAGCACTTACTGGGACGGGGGCTTCAATAAGGGATAATATGGTAAGCCCTATCATTGTGGGGATGATGATAGGGAAGACTTACTCTCTGTGCGTGCGTGAGCTGGTTGCGAGCCTCTTCATACTCTATGACCAAGTCCGACGATACTCCTGTGGCTGCAGACAATAGTTCTGCCTGTAAACACAATAACACACATGCATGTCAGTTCTCCTATGTCTGTGTTTAATTCTGATGAACCCACATAATGCATCCAATATTACAAGAAAGTCAATCAAAATTCCCATTCATCCCATGATTTTTGGTTAACATAAACAATTAAAAAAAACATTGTGCTAAAAAATTTTTAATTTCTTTGTAATTACCAATCAAAATACTTGGCATTAATGATTTTAAAATTCATTGAAACACACACACAACAAAACAAATAAACTACACTGAAAATGTTCCGAACCATAATCTTTAAAATTCTAAACCAAATTCATCTAACTCACAAGTCTACAAAGAATCACAGTCTTCCCATAAAACCAGTACATATTCTGCTAATGTCAATCACCTGGATCTACTTAAGACAAATTCGAGTCTTTGGCTATCAAAGCTCCAATTTTTCAAGTCTTCAGAGCGTGAACCCTTTAATTTTGTGTGTGTCTTACTACTTACAACCTCATCATAAATCCTGATGGATGGCACAAGATGGTTAATTTATTATAACTAATCGAACAGATCCTTACATGGTGGGATATACGTATATACCCTGTAAGGATCTGTTCAATTAGCCATAATAACATGCTTTGTTGAGTATGTTAATACCAGGCAAGTATTCCTTGAGTGAATTTAAAGAGAAAGTTTTGAAGATAAACACCGAGTAATGATTATTATAAGACCTTTTTTTCCAGATGTTACCATAGTTACATACATTTATTTTGTGACCCCACAGAAATATAAGTTTGTTAGGTGGATGAGTTATGTCGGAATCGAGGCTGATTGTTGAGAATTGTTGCAATTATTTCACCTTCAGGCTATATTTAGTAGCTCCCATCGTGATTAGTTCATTAGGTGGCAATTACATACTGTTATCAAATACACAGCCATTATTTCCTGGGTAAATTGAATCAAATTCCCCCCTTATTAACCACAATTTAAGAAGCATTTGCCCCCTGCGGGCGCACATAAAGTTATAATTTATTAAACGGTGAGTTTGTATCGTGTGACTATCAAGTGACCCTCTTGCCAACCATACAGTGATCGAACGTACATGCTGAATTCATGACACCATGAGAGTGTGATTTCAAATTTTACCTGCTCTTCAACTCTAGTGAGTAACACAGACTGCAAGGTTTAATGATGGTACATGATCAAACTTATGAATGCACATATATTTGACACAGTAGGCTCTGCATGATTTAACAAGGTCTTACAGCTAAATGGACAACATTTGACTCTCCTTGTGTTGGTCACAACACAATGAGTTTCCATTTTGAACAATGTAAGTATAAAGCCACGAAAAAATGATTTAATCAAGAACATTTAGCCTTATTTTCACTTTTTTTTCCCAACCCCAGTGAGAGGGCTAGGTACTTATTAGAGCATGGGGACTCATTTGGAAGAATGTGCTAGATTGATAAATTTCAATGGCTTTATACCAACACATGCCAAACTTCTGAGTTCCCATGGTGAGAGATCGCCAGTTCTTCAGAGATTGTGCCTTAAGTCCTACTTCCCATCTCATTATTATGCCTTTCTGAGCTGACCATCTGTCATACAAATGACCACTTTTTGCAAAAACAGGGGTTACTAAGTCTCACAAGACCTACATAGCTTCATCACCAAATGTATTGTACTAGATGTAAAAATATATGGATACAACGCAATGGGCCTGTTGTCTCTGTGAGCAATAATTTGGCAATGAATGCAAACCTGTCTTTAGAGAACTAGTAATGTACAATTGTTTAGCCGATAAATTAAAAAGGTCATTCCCCACCTTTGATGAAATGATAAAAGCTTGACATATTATATGAAATAGGATTAACTCATATAAAAATTATATACGTGTAATGTATGTACATGTATACAGTGATCCCCCTCTTACAAGGCCACCCCAAAATGCAGCCAAAAAGTGACCTAATAAGAGGGGTGGCCTCTCCTGAGGGGTAAAAGTGGCCTTTGTAGAGGGGGGTGGCCTCTCTTCAGGGGGCCTTATAGGAGGGGGACCACTGCATATATATGAATATATGTATGTGTGTGTGTATATATATGTATATGTATGTATAGAATTAATTCTATACTGGGATGGTAAGGGTTGTGGTCAGTAAGCTTTCCACTGCCTGGCAAGTCATGCTACAGCTGCCCTTTTGCTGAAGCTGCAGCATAACTTACCAGGCAATGCAGAAAATACTAATTTTAGAATAAGCATGCTGGTACTTAAACGAAAAGCTTTGAATGTGCAAATTCTTGTCTCCTTTCAATATATGTGAAAATCAGTGATTGGTATTGCATAAGTCAAAACAAGCACATCATACAAGTAGCACGGCTGGGCTTACCTTCTCCGCCTCCAGTACTATAATTCTCTCCTTCAGCGTATCATGGCCCAGCTGTAGTTCCTTCAACCTCTACAAAAACAACAACAAAAACAACAAATTATATTACTGAATGGTCCCTTTATGGTACATACCCACTTAAGTACCGCTCCCACTTGTCCGACTGAGAAAATGACAAAGTACCATAAACACTCTAATTTGTAACATTAATTATGCCCTGGGCACTCAACAGAAACAATATATGGTACACAGCTCCTGCTGCCAGCACCTGCTAGCACCCAGATCATGTCAGCAATATCCATTGCAATCTAACCTTAGTTTCCGCAAAGTTGGAAATGGCCTGAAACTCACAAGTTCAACAACTTTCTTCACTGTGTACCGTACGCTACTCTTGTAGTTATGCTCTGGAAAGTTGTACGATTATTTGTCTAAGTCATAGTGCACATAGTTTGCGATGACGTGTTTACTGCTTGGGCAAGGTGAATGGAAGATCGAAGGGTAACCAAGCATGTTTCAGAATACCAGCTGTTTGTAATTTACAACTAGTGTCACCAAACATATTTTCAAAGAAAGAATGGAGTAGACGGACTTATTTTAGCGTGTATAAATTTTAATAGTTTTTGCATTTCAGGCATTGTAACTGAAGTTTTATTTTTAATTTCACTTTTTTGCACAAGGGTTCCTATTAAACCTATTTTAAAATACCGGTTCAATGTGTTTTTATTTTCATTTTTTTTTCTGCACAAAGGTTCCTATCAAACCTATATTAAAATACCAGTTCATTGTGTTTTTATTTTAATTTTTTTTTGCACAAAGGTTCCTATTAAACCTATATTAAAATACCAGTTCGCTGTGTTTTCATTTTCATTTTTTTTTTGCACAAAGGTTCCTGTTAAACCTATATCAAAATACCAGTTCACTGTGTTTTTTTTTATTTTAATTCATTTTTTTTTTTGCACAAGGGTTCCTATTAAACCTATATTAAAATACCAATTCACTGTGTTTTTATTTTCATGGTTTTAAGGAATAAAAATACAATGAAATTACGTGAATTAATATATACCTTTGGTGATGCAAAGCACATTTACAGTGTGCTATATTGGTGACACTACAATTTTCTATGCAATGTCAAATTGAGTTTGAGTTTATCATTGCAATCCTACCAGCATCACAGTGTTACATGTTCCTTATTGGAAGACTGCAGTACAAACAATGACCTTTAAGTTGATTCATTTTAAAACTGAACTGCTCTGTTTTCAACTTTACCATATACTTAAAAAAATTTTTGAGAGAGAAATGTTTATTCAAGGTTCTGTTGGACACAAGGTCACAAATGTACAGTGGCACAGTGGCACAGTACCTTGTCTGCAATGTCCAGCATTGCCCTAGCCTGCAACAACACCACCTTCTCATCTCGGCTCAGGTGTGGGTCCTGCAACACAGGAAAATGTACATTAACCTGGACTGTAACACAATATGAATTCTTGCACAGAAACTATGGTGCCCTGAAGCACTCTTATGATTCCAGATTTTTTTTTGTGTGTGTGAAAAGACCTTTCATTCAAGTACCAACATGCCTCTATTTCCACAAACAGAAAGCGGTTTAGGTCAAAAACTTTCCTTGAGACATGACACTGTGCTAAACAGCCTACTGCAGCAAGCTGTTGACTACGTCTCAAACTTACGAGTTAGTTACAAACCAGTGCCATCCATTGCACAGAAAGTTCTGCAGCGACTTTACTCTTCCTTTATCCCTTTCTGCCTTAAATGGGCCAAAAAGTGACCAAAACTAGCTGGTGGTCAAATGTCGTCTGCTTCAAAGTTTTACAATGATTTCAACAGTAATGAAAAACAATTTGAATGAGAATTACACACAAGCCCTGTCAAAATAATACACCCCATGGTCAAAACCTTCCTCAGGGGTAGTGCCTAATCTGCCCCTTGTACAGTGCCCAATTTGCCCCAAGGGAAGTTGTTGACTAAGTCTAAATCCGGCGGGGGTGGGGGTGGGGTTAAAAGGCAGAAGAACACAAAGTACTATTTTTGAAGAACGAAATTCAAGTCTGTGACCTGGTGACAACAACAATTTCTGAGGGCACGTCAATCGTGGATAATGATCTGAACTAAATTAACCCATTAACTGTTGTCAATGTTATACTACTACAGTGTTTACAGAATAAAAATAACAGAAAACTGGCAGGAAAACATGTATATCACTCACTAATGAGTTCTGTATCACTCAATGTTTCAATCATGAGTCCTGCATCACATATTCATGAATCCCATGTGTATCACTCATTCATGAAGCTCATGTGTGCTACTCACTCAGGTGCACTCTTGTACCACTCAGTATGCCAATCATGAGTCCTGCATCACTCATTCATGAATCCCAGGTGCATCATTAATCCATTTATCTTGTGTGTGTTACTCCTTCAGGAATCCTGCATGTATCACTCACTCATGAGCCCTGCCTCTTGCAACCATGATGAAATCTTGTGTCCCTCACTCACGAGTCAAAACACATCATTAATTCATGAGTCCTGGGTGTATCACTCCCTCATGAGCTCTCTGTGTATCAGCTATTTTCACGAGTCTTGTGAGAATCACTTCCTCCTGAATTAATCTAATTTAGTTCATCACTTCATGTACACACACAAGTAACAGGCACAAGCACCAACAACTCCTTCCATGATGTCCTACACCATAAACTTATATGTCACCTGCACTGGCACACTAATCATGTTTGTATCCACAAACAAGATCAATACCTAATGTTGAGTCCCTCTCATAGTTCATTTATCCAGATGAAACATTCAATCATATAAACAACTCTATTCTCCACAAAATAGCCATTGACAACTTTCAAAGGATATTGCGTTTGTCAATCTGCTGCAGAGAGATCAATGCAGTTTGCATTCTGCATACCGTCATGGTCGAAATCAATAACACAACGTGTTCAATGAGCAAATTGAATAGAAATGGCACGTATTAGAGTCAATGTGGACAAACATGGCTGTGACCTAACAGAGACAGCCGTGTGACCTCACCCTCTACCCCTTGCTGGGGTGCTGTCAGCTCACAATGCTGATACCCATCAGTGAAATGGACACTTAATGTCTGTCTGAGGGTAAATGTTGTCTTTGATGGGCCCCATATGTTACACCCGACCTGGCACTATGCCACCATTGTGTTCCCGTCAAGTGGAATTAAAATCTGAAATTCTAAATACACAAGCAGGTGTACATGCATCTCAATTGCAGGTAAGCATACAAACATGGCCAAACAAGACACAACTACCACAAGACGATATTCAATACATGAAAAGTGACCAAACCTGGCTGCAAAAACAAAGCTGTTAAATTAACCACCACCACAGACAGAGGGCCTACAGTTGATCTGGCTAAGATATGAATTATCCTTTCCACGCAACTGATCACAGAAACAATGATAAACCCCAGGTACAGCCTTGGATTCCTTGCCCTGGTTTCCACACATTCATGCACGTGGGTTCAATGCCTGCACGCAAGCTGATCGTAATTATTCATGATCGCTGTAACGAACCTAACAGTCCAAGAATAGACCCACACAATGAGAAACCTGGCCAAATTTACTCACTCACAAAAATCAATTAATTATGTTCTGTGTCCATGCATGTGCTCCTGCAGTCATGAAATATGAATCAATCTAATTAACATATAATTAGTTCTACCTCAGCCTTCCTCAGTAATCTATCCATGCTGGCTCCCACCACTGTAAATGAAGTCCAACTGGCTTCAGTTATAATATAATCTATATATTCTCATCATCATCATCCCAGAAGCCCTACTTGTAATTCACAGGCAGACACAAAAAAAACTTCAAAGTGGTGACAGTGCCAAGCTTTTATTGTGCCATAAGCAAACACACGAAGTGTATCTATACAGCCAGACATGACAGGCTGATTTATGTGCCTGGAGCCCAAGGTGAAAGTTGTGGACATAACATATGGACATCACACTGAAGGTGTTTGACTTTTCACAGGGAATACAAGAACTGTCAACAATGTCAGCATAAAATGCATCGTTTTCCTCTGAAAACACGATTTGTCCGAAGTTTTACATTAGATCAAAATAGCTCATGACCCAGAACATGCTTTTAACTTTTCATTAATAGCTCACTGCCAAATGTAGCTCAGCAACATAGTTAACTGGCAACGTTCTATATTAAAGTTGTTGATGGCTTACCTCGAATCTGGCATAAGGGTCCAGCAAATTGGAGGGAAGTGAAAGCTAAAATGTGTCTGTTTAGTGTCGTATGGGTTTTACAACTGATGATATGTTCTGAATAACACAAATACCAGACAAGACTTGCCTGTATATAGCTGTGCCCTGGTCCTATGGAATTGGAAGGTGCAAGTGGTCCCCCTCTTGATGGGCCCCTCCACTCACAGGCCACCCCTCTTTACCAGAGACTACCTCTCCCCATCAGGTCATCCCTCATATCAGAGGCCAATACTCCTATCAGAAGCCAACCCTCCCATCAGAAGGCACTCCTCTTATCAGAGGCCACCTGTCTCATCAGAGGTCACCCTTCCCATCAGAGGTCATCCCTCTTGTCAGAGGTCACCCCTCCCATCAGAGGTTGCCCCTCCCATCAGAGGTTGCCCCTCCCATCAGAGGTCATCCCTCTCATCAGAGGTCACCCCTCCCATCAGAGGTCACCCCTTCCATCAGAGGTCACCCCTCCCATCAGAGGTCATCTCTCCCATCAGAGGTCATCTTATCCCTCTTGTCAGAGGTCACCCCTCCCATCAAAGGTCAACCCTCCCATCAGAGGTTGCCCTTCCCATCAGAGGTCATCCCTCTCATCAGAGGTCACCCTTCCCATCAGAGGTCACCCCTCCCATCAGGTCACCCCTCCCCATCAGAGGTCACCCCTCCCATCAGAGGTCATCCCTCTCATCCGAGGTCATCACTCTCATCAGAGGTCACCCCTCCCATCAGAGGTCACCCGTCCTATCAGACACCATCCCTCCCCACCACTAGTTACATCTGCTATCAGAGATCAACCTCATATTAGATACATCCTTCTAACCAAAGACCACTCCCCTCATCAAAAGCCACCTCTATTGATCACAGTACATCTGCTGATGCAATAAGTTTACGGCGTTACCTGTTAGACAACTTAACTGTGAATTTTCCTCTGCAGATTGGGTGGTCTTATATGTAGGGAAGCTCCTTGCTCTAGATACACACATCATCCCACACTCTTGATGGCACATCATAGGGCATCTCCACAGTCTTCACAACACATTATTCCATGCCCACACACTCCTTATGGTACATCATGCATCATACCACTGTTCATGGGATAGCATACAGCATACCACACTGTTCATGGTATATCATACAGCATACCACCCTTTTCATGGCACATGTACATCACACACCATACCACACTGTTAATGGTACATCATACATCATACCACATTTTTCATGATACACCATACAGCATATCACACTGATCATGGTACATCACACAGGTTACCACATGGTAAAAGACTGTTTTACACTCAGCAGTGACTCTCAGTCACCCTTTTTATCTTCCTTATCATACTACCCTATTCATCACACAGTATTACCACTCGTCATGGTACATCACTGCAGCCCCACACTGTTCACAGTACATCACTATATATCCCCACACTGGCTGTACTCCTATATCCACACCTCAATCAACACAGGTCATGAACGCAGCATCAAACTGTGCACAACAAAAGTATTGTATTTACCTTGTTGTACTTGAGGTCATTCAGCCTCTCTTTGAGTTCCTCCAGATTGATCTCCTGCAAAATATAGACATCTTGTTAACAATGAGTTGACTTAAGCATTCAGGCAAGACCGCATGATGAATGTGAACAAAATCTCACCCATGTGACACCTCTCTTGAAAGACCACCCTTAGGGATGACCACATTGATTTCTCAAGACAGGTGGCCTTTCAAAAATATGAGGTGTAAGTAAGATAAAAAGTACCAAGCCCAGTATGCTGAATACTGTGGTACCTGTCCTGAGAGACCCCTGCAATGAGAGACCACACATCTTTTTAAGACCACTCTCTCAGAACACTGTGCAATCTTTTCCATGTTATTATACCTCTAATGAAAGACCACCTGTTTTGAAAAAACACATTTTCACCTGCCCTAGTGGTGGGCTTTCAAGACAGGGACCACTGTACTGTGGTGTGGTGGTCTTTCAAAACAGGTGGTCTCTCATTGGAGTGGTCTTTCAAGCCAGATTTTACTGTATACATTTTAGGCTGAGGTGATGTTAAGAGGCAGGTTTTACAGCATATGTCTGTTCATGTATCAGTAATCGCTTCTTTGAATGTCACAACTGCATCAAGTCTGCACATTGTTCATTTACATGTACAGTTCAACCTGTATTCACGGGCCACCCCTTAGGGGTGACCAATTTGTGGTGTTTCAACACAGGCTTTCATGGAACATATAAATAAGATGAAAATATGGATCAAAGTGGCATGAAAAGGTGGTCTTTTGAGACAGGTTGTTTCCAAATACAGTGGTCCCGTAAGGCAGGGACCAACACAGACAAAATGAACTCAACACTTCTTCGTTTAAAAATACAAATTCCGTTTTGCTTACATAGAAAACAAATTTATCCCACAACTATATTGTAACATGATATTCACTCAAACACCTGAGAATGAAGACTGTGTACACAAGTTAGAAGTCAAAAGGTGATTGTTGTGTAAAGAGACTCACCACTAGTCCTTTCTCTTCTGCGTGCATCTGTAAGATTCCATTCTCCGTTAACATAGGTGGCGCATTGAATGTTATGGTGTGCTTCAGCTCCTCAGTCAACTGTGGTAAATACACAAGCAGTGGTGATACACAGGCAACAAAATCTAAAACATCTGTATAGACTTTTCTTTTCGCATGTATAATTTGCCAGGTATCCTTCAGAAGAACTGTTTCAGTCTTTCACGCACTTGAATAAGTTATTTCTGTCCGTTTCATTGCTGCTTCAAAACCTCTGAATAAATTGATTAAAAAAGTTCCTGAACACAGCCTTTTAACTCTTTCCCCCTTGAATTAAGACTGAGTCAACAGCTTTCCTCGGCATGGGTTGGGCACTTATTGGGCACTAAGTGCCCAACTCATGTCGAGGAAAGCTGTTGACCTGGGTCATGTTGTCTTCAGGTCTCATCTTCAATTCTCAGTCAAATTGTTTTTCACTGCTGTTGAAATCAGTTGAAAACGCTGAAGCAGACGACATTTGACCAGCCGGTTTTGGCCGGTTTAAGGGGGAAAAGGTTAAGAGATTTGGCCAAAACTGCTTGAGTTCAGGAAAAGTCAAGATTAAGCAAAATCAATACAGACCCCTTATAAAACAACATTCTCATAATGGACTTATTCTCCGAGAATAATGCTACATAACAAAATGCAGTTTTCCTCGTTTCTTACATCACCCTACCAATAACACAGTGATTGCTGCAAGCATGCGTAATGCAGGTTGCTTCGTGACTGTCACATCTCTGAAGAAGTTAACATTATGTAACAGTACACAGTGCAGCTGGACCCAAGATCTTGGCAGTCACGTGACTGTTAGTCATGTGACTTAGTCCATACACAATGAGCAGCATTAGGGTATTGCCAAATTTTGAGGTACCTGGGTCCATCATTATCATTTTGATGTTTCATTGCACTTAATTGTCAAAAAATATTGATAGAATCAATACAGGCAAAGCCAAGATCATAGTGGTTACTTTACTTAACATATTAATTTTATTTCAAAAATTTTATTTCATTTCAAAAATTTTTATTTAATTTTTTGAAGTTGTCCAATTATTTCCTAATTATTTTTTATTTAAAAAAAAAAACAACAACAAAACATGCCTATAATTACTTTAAGAGTTGTTACCTTTTCATTCTGTTCTTCCAGTTCCAGTAGCCGGAACTCCAGTTCCTCATTTTGTTCCTGAGATTCCTGTAGGTCGACCAGCCCCTTCTGCTGCTGCTGGTCATAGCTCTGGATCTGTCAGCGAAAAAAATTAATAAAGCAATAAGACTCTCCTGCAAAAATCATAATTTTGCATTTCAAAACAATACCTATACGTTATTCATTAGTATTTTTTTTAAAGTAATATGCCACTTTTTGGAACAATAATAAATGGTAAAATGATGCCTCAAATTTTCATAAACCTTGTTCATGTAAAGTGCTCCCCATCTTGCTAGAGGTCACATTCTGCGAGGAGTAGGAATTTCAATACAACTGCCTACTACACAGAGAGTTCCCCATTTTATATGGCCACTTTTCCTTCACAGGAGTGACAGCCCCATAACATGGGGACCACCGTATTTCCATTACAACAAAGTTTATTACTCTAAATACTCTAAATTTTACCATTGTTAATTGCAACATAAGTAATACCAAACCAAATCATTATAATGATTCAAGTTCCGGATTCCAACTGCTCATAAACAGACCTTTTATTCAAGTACCAGCATGTTTGTATTTGTAAAGAAAGCAGCATGGAAACCCACTGGCTCAGTCTTCCACTTCACACTGAAAGTGTTATTTCAGTTCATGTATACATTGGCTTAATATTTGGCAACATAAATAAGACGTTACCACATTCCTTACCTTGTCTTTGAGACAGCGGATGGTTTTGTTCAGCTTCTCCTTTTCATCAACCCAGCTGGTATCCTGCATCAAACAATAATTTTGTTCACATATATATGACCAAAATTTATTCTAGTGTAATTTTTCACACTCTGGTGATCACAAATTCTGGAGCATTTTTCCTGTTACAAAAAGAGAAGGAAAATCTGTGTTTTAATTTTGAAAAATCCTGTTGTCTTTCACATCAAAACCTGACTTTTCAACTTTTCATCAAGTTTTCCTTCTTCTGCCATGCAGCATGATGCAACAGATCAACTGTTAAGCAGATTCCCCAATTACAATACAAGGCTCATTGTTTAAAATTGTATGCCAAGGAATTCAAAATACTCTTCTCATGCAAAACTTAACTGCATTATGATATACCGATTGGAATCCTGAATAATGCAACACACTCATGCATGTATGTCCAACAATTTTATTTCCAAATTTCACTTCTAGCATTATTGTTTTTTTTTGTTTTTTGTTTTTTTTTCAAAGCAGATATGAACAAATACATCTTTCAATTATTTTTTATCAGGAAATAGATCAATTGTGCCCTTGCAAAATTATAGGAAATTAACATATAAATCAACAAATGCCCTATGTGTAAATTTTTAACAGCTTTTTTTCCCCACAGATTGACAGCTCTACCAGGATTTTATACAAATGTCGGACTTTTATGACCTGTGGACTACTGCTATAACCCTATCCATGCTTGTCTGACATGGTCACTTGTAGCCCCTCCTGGCGGGCAAAACATGAACTACATTTCCATGCCCAGGCTACAAAAGTTGTAGCCCTAAATCACCTGAACATTTTTCGCCCCAGCCCTTCGTTACCACCAGAACCAAAGGGTAGTGCAGTCCTGCACTCATAGACACTGAAAGAAGCCCTCCAACTTACGTATTGCAAGCAGAACTGTCTTCATTATTTTGTACTCCTGCAACCACCCACAAGTTATACCCAGCATCCTCATTAATTTAGTTCCACATGTACGTGATAAATTAGCCAAAAGGATATGTAATGTTTATTTTATTCAAATATTATTTCAGAGATATAAATGGATCTGCATGAAGTACAGCCACCACACACCTGTTTAACTGTATACCTAGCATTCCTTTTTGAATACAGTCCAGACAGAAACCAGTTCTGTTTACTCAAACGACTACCTTATGACCACAAACGGCCTCGAGGAACACCACAACAGCCTCGGGTCAAGGTGTTGGTACAGACTTACCATGTGTTGTGTATACTCATGCAGTCTGGCCACACATTTATTTATCAGACGGGTTTCCAATTTCAAATTTGACTTGTATTTTCTTCCCTCCAGCAACTGATTATGATATTTGTATGCCATATGACACATGAATCACTTAATCTGGCATTTTAAAACTTGCTTGTCAACAGTCTGACATGTTGGTAAATAGTGATTTACCATCCTATCTACATTTACACTATCTTGTCTCACTCCTGTCAACACAAGTTAACGATTTTTGGTTTTGTTTTGTTTTTATGAAATGCACAAAATTACATAACTTTATTTAGACTTAGTTAAATAGGATGTTTTTAGTCTGCAAGTTACACCACTTGATATACATTTGGTATGTGTCTAGTGAAGCCACTTGGGCATTACCTGGCTAGTCTTGCTGTTATACATCAGCTTCCTCCAAATGACAGTTGTTTTATAACTTTGTGAGGCAAGGCACGTGTTGATTTTAGACTCTTTGAGTAGCAACATACTTTTATGTCTTTTTCAGTCACATTGTCAGCAGTTGAATAAAAGATCATTTATATGGGAAAAATGAATCATGAATTCTCATTTAAATAAAGCTAAATAACGGGAAAATCCATACCTAATATCAAATGAGTTTTGAAAAAAAAATTGTTCAAACAGCCTGGTCTCCCGTTGATATGATTACAGTGAAAACTAATTATGAAGACAGCTACTCTTCCCAAAAGTGTCAGATACTTGAATATGTCACGCAAATCAGTCAAACAGCAAAAAACTTTAACTTTGGGCCCCTCAAAACTTGTGTTGTTATGTGAACATGTCGTATATCTGAGTGTCATTATAATGAGATTTCACTGTACCATATCTCTCTTGTAAAATGTCTGCATTGTGTTGTTTGGACAGTTGAAAATTTGAATAGAGTCACGAGTCACATGATCATATTTTTTTTGTGTGTGTGTGTGCGGGGGGGGGGGGGGGGGGAACTTGATATACTGGTGGCTAAGACAGAAGGTACTTTGAATGTATTATCCAGCATTATCTGTAAATGCTTTCATGGTCAGAATACCATTTATTTACCAGCCTTCTCTTGTCTCTTTTGGGCACAAAGCTCTCCACCAGCCTGAGCCAAGGGAAGCTATTCACAGAGTCTTGGTCTCCAGATAGACCTCATCTCTTTCAAATGTTTTCCAACAAGAAAACTTTCAAATGTTTTCCAACAAGAAAATTATGCAATATCATTGAGGTGGTGATGTCTGATTGCTTTTCAGGAAATATCAGCGCAAAAGGGTTAATAAAAGCAAACATTAACTCCCCAACCATTTCATGCCATGCAGCACTCTAGTTAACATTATTTGTCAACAAAGGGAAAGTTTTTTTTTTTTCGTTGTTCATACTTACCTGTCCCTTGGTTTGTACCAGAGACTCCAGGTCCTCGATGCGAGACTGGGCGTCAAACAGATCACACTCAAGCTGCGTACGTAGCTGCAACAGGCAAAGTCATGCCACTAGAGGGCGCTGCATGCAAGGTATCAGGTAACATGCAGGTAAAGACATAGATGTAGACTGTCCTGCTGTGTACCTCCTAGTGAGCACACCAGGAGTCACAGTTTCCATGGCACTTCTTCATAATCATCAGGCTACGAGCTTGTGTTCTATTGGTGTTTACAGTGCCGTATATAAATTTTTACCATTGACATCATCCCCAGAAGTTAATTAAAATTTCCCTGTTTTATATCTCATAGTTTGGTGTGTTGCAGTGGAGCATCTGATTTCTGTGACTCAAAAAATCATGAAGCCTAATACCCTAAAATTTCTTTAATGAACTGAGAAAAACTGTAGTGCAAACTGAGAAATAACAAGTGCACAGAGATCCAAAGGATCCATGTCCCCCACCACAATATACAGAAGAAAGCTATACAATGTATACAACATGTCTGGATTCACAAAAAGTGATATGGGCCCGGTGACCTTGAAATAGATCAAGGTCAAAAGCATGGGCCCTATGACCTTGAAATATATCAAGGTCAAAAGCAATACATGGCGCACATGCCCTTGGTATGATGCATCTCTGGTATACATTTCATTATTCTATCTCGAAGGGTTCTGGAGATATGCTGCCAGACACACAGAAATGGATATGTTGTTTGGCCAAAAACACTACACAGCACACATGGTCCTGGTATGATGCATCTCTGGTATAAATTTCATTATTCTACCTCTTAGGGTTCTAGAGATATGCTGGCGGCCGGCTGGCTGGTGGACAGATGGACACGGCCCCTAACCCCACTAACTCTATGTCCCCCTATGCCACCTTCGGTGGTGGGGGACAATTATAAGAGATTTTTTTTTTTTTTTTTCTCTCCCTAACTCGGGAGAAGCATTGGATGCACCAACTACGCTCGATTGAGCCATTCGGCCTCAATATCATGGGAAAGTGAGCTCCCTTGCTCAGTCTAATACTAAATTTTTATTGTCTGAGCTCATTTTCCAATGCTATGTACCACTCAATTAACACATATAGTGTTAATTTGAAAATAACTGCATATTTATTCACAAGGGAAATGTTCCTAAATATTTCCATAGTCCCTATCCAGGGCCATTGGAACAACTATTCTGTTGTTCTAATTCTAAACAAGCCTAAGATAAGTACTGATTGACCCACAGTCATCAAACATCTAGGTGTTTCCATATTAGAAAACCCCTATTTTCAAAGAAAAATTCTTTGAATCAACGTAAACAATAGCACGTGTTTTACGTAGCAACCCAAACGTATATAAACAGGCACACGCAGTTTTTTCAACGGTCGGTTTCGTAACTGATGAGGTGAAGAGATCACCGAAACTAGTCTTACGTCGAAAAACCACAAAGCCTCTTCCATCTACGGCCTAGTCCCGTCAGATTTGCTTAATTATAAGAGATCCATGTGCCAAAGTAAAACCTTCCACCCCCCACCCCATGTTTTATTTTCTTACTTTAAATTACAACAAGCAGAAGAACTGCATGTTAACAGTGAAATTGTGTGCTTGTCAGGACTTTACTGCCCTCTGGTGGCCACCTTCAGGAACTGACCTTGGAGCCCCAAGTAAAGTGGGGAGTCTCTCTCTCTCTCTCTCTCTCTCTCTCTCTCTCTCTCTCTCTCTCTCTCTCTCTCTCTCTCTCTCTCTCTCTCTTCTCTCTCTCTCTCTCTCTCTCTCTCTCTCTCTTCTCTCTCTCTCTCTCTCTCTCTCTCTCTCTCTCTCTCTCTCTCTCTCTCTCTCAAAAAGGAACTATTTGCACTGTTCTATGGCCCACAGAGACAGCTGAATTGGCAGCTCAGAGCATGCCTAAAATAGTGCCATATGGGATCAACAAAAGACAGCTTGGCTCAGTCATACCAACATCAACGAATAAATATATCACAGACTCACACAGCAGGAACAGAAAACAAAAGCACTGAATGTTAAATGACAAGGATTGCCATGCCTTCCCTGCTAAGCACACACATCAGAATTCACCATGCATGGATAAAGACCTAATATTTTTGCACACAGGTGCACTTGTCCATACTCACAGACAGTACCATCCAAAATTAACCCTTAAAGTGCTAATCATGGCAATAGTTGTTTTTTCATTACCATGAAACATATAATTGTTAAAAGATTCAAATTCCTCATGACGATACCCTTCATTCAAATACCAGCAAGCCTAGTCTAAGCCAAAAAGTAGTCTTAGTCAACAGCTTTCCTCGAGGCACTTTGCGCACGAAGGGCCTCGAGGAAAGCTGTTGACGCCCGTCTTAAATGGACACTTTCAGGTTTAATTATTGTAAAACTTGGTTGTGTTTATTTGGTCTCATGCATGATTGTGACCATGATACCATTTTAACAGTTCATCATTAAACTCCATTCAGTTATTTATTTCAAAATTAAACATGCATGTTGATATTTAGAATTTGTTTGGTGTTTGAGCAGTTGTACAACTAGTTGACCTTGTGACCTCAATATGACCTCACCTTGGTCTCTCTCTGGGGGTCAACATGGCCACTGGGGCCCTGGGATTGCACCAATGCGTATGACTTCTCCAACTCCAGGTGTTCCCGTACCAGCCGTTGGTAATTTTTCTCAAACTCCTCACGTGTGAACTGTAATAAATACAAATCATTTTTTTAATATCTGTCAAAAAGCATAAATAAATGTGTGAACACCTGTCTGTTTACAGTATTTACATGTTTCTCGTGGGCATGTATGTATAAAATTAGTTCACCTATGAAGTATAAATCATGTGCTGACATGACAGAATGTACAAGCATTAAAGTATTCTGACCAGTGAACAATTTTGCATGGATTTTGGGGAATGGAGATTATTATTGTTTCAATGTCAGTAAACTTTAGTTTATGGGGAAGGATTTGAGTGAAAACCACACTAATTTTATATTCTGTTGTTGTTGAAACACTTAACTTTTGATGGCTTTCCCTTATGATACAAATTACAACACACAAAACAAAGAATTCATTCTTGCAACTGCACTTTTCTGCCCCAAGAGGGCACCACATACAGACCAACTGTTTCCAAGTTTTTCTTTCGGATTAATTGTTACATAATACACTGTGCACACGTCAGGGACTGACCTTCAATCATGCACATCAGCAGCCTGGAAGAGATTCATCAATCTGTAGCGGCCTTCAATAACCATTAGTCTGTCAACTTCAGTCTGGTTACTTTCATAACATAATTATACCCAATACATCTGTGTTGTCAGTACAGCTGTAACCCTTTCCAGCCTAAACTGGCTACAGGTAAAATGTCGTCTGCTTTAATTATTATTATTACTTTTTTTTTTTTTACATAATTATACCCAATACATATGTGTTGTCAGTACAGCTGTAACCCTTTCCAGCCTAAACTGGCTACAGGTAAAATGTCATCTGCTTCAATTTTTTTTTGGGGGGGGGGAGGGAGGAGGGGGATAGAGGAGATATGGAAATAACTTTGAACAGGTTTACTTAAATTATAAAACTATGGAACAGAAATTGTGTTTACCTGTGCTAATGAATGACAACCCAGGGGAATTCTGTACCTGTGTTTGTTTTGAATTAAAAAAAAAAAGCTGAAACTAATGTTTATTACACCTTTGGGCCCACTCAAGCTTGAAATACTTCATTCACAGAATTGATCTAGCTGTTAAAAATCCCTAGAACTCTTTTGTCTTAAACCATATACAGGTCCACACCAATTCTGTGGCAAAATTTTCTAATTAGATTAAATCTGCAAACAGTTACTTTCACATTTGTATAAGCATGTGACATTCCACAAGCTTGTCGCCAATCTAAATATTTATTGAACAATTTGTTCATGCAAATTTTAGTCAGATTTTGAACACATGAATTTGGATCACGGTCTTTGATAAAGCATACACACTAACAATGTTAACAACAATACTTTTCACTCTGCCACACTTGTTACCATAGGAGCAAGGTACATTAAGTTAACTCTGCCCCAAATCGTAGAAACTGTTGGCTGGTGTTAGCCATAGGATGTGCCCAAAGATATTTATCATTTTTTGGCCAATTTGGCTAAAGAAATCTTCCGTTTTAGTTGATTCAACTTAGAACTGAAGCTTTAATACCTAATCACAGGGTACTCAGAAAAGTATCAAAGTGTTCCGTCATGGTGTTGGGTAATGAAACCCATTTTAGCCAAATTGGCTAAAACTTGTAATTCCAACCTTTGGTCCAGGAAACAGCAAGTTTACTACTTGATCAACTGGTTGATATAAACATATACTCCTTGCTGGGTCTTCCACAGTAAATTTAAGTCCTGTTCTTTTTTTCCCTTTGCTGGTGATGAAGTATATCTCTGATGCCCTAGATTGAATGACAGGCCAGTACATTATTTGCAAGCATTGACATTTTAAAGGAAGGCTCTCATGAACCTGAAATTCTAGCTTATTAACATAGTCACCCTTATATTATTGGATATGTGTTGAAGCATTCAGACTTTTTTAAAGAGGAAATTTCCATTCTATAAGCAAAGTGTCCACCATTATATGAAACCATGCAAAGATTCCAACCAACAGGAGGTTGTGCATTGAGGTTTGTGGAACATCCATGGTAACTACCACTGAATGGTGAACAGTAATGTTGATGAAACTGTGTGGAAAAATGCAACAAAAACAAGCTGCGGCACATCACGCAGTCAAGTGTCTAAACTACTCTAGCCTGTCAGATTAGCACTCAGGCATGTGAACTAGCAATTCATTTACCCATTGTGTTTCCTGCAATTATTGTGTAACAGTTGCAGAACCTAGTCTTTGACAAAAGTTCTGGGTTTTTTTCCCATGATCCTTGAAGAATTACCCATGATGCCTGAAGATTCCTTTGAAGTTCCTTACCCTCCCCCCCCCCCCCGTCTTCCAGTGATTAAAAAAATGAATTTCCCTCTAAGACAGTAATTATGTAAACAGATTTAAACATCATTCTTGCGTTTTTCTATATGTTAAGTCATTGTTTTTTGAGTTTGAGTTATAGTAAAATTGTTATACCAAACATGGGGTCAAACATGATAATTTAGGAGAGCCTTCCTTCAAAATGAAACCAACAATTTCCAAGGGTTGAAAAGACAACACTGTGAAGTACAGACCTCCTCAAATACATCCTCCTCATCAAACGTGGTGTCAGGAGTATCCACAGAGAAGGGTGACGATGCTGACATCTCCGAGTCTACAGATCGTGAGTCCTCGTCATAGCCATAGTATGTCTCCTTGATGCCTGCCGCCTAAAAACCACATCCATAGGAATGAATTATCTGACTGTCAATGTTCATGCGAGATATACTGGACAGTCCTGCTACACCTAGGAATTCATCATACAAATCTGGAGGTTGGTAACGTCATTTCGTCACATAATGGGTTCCATTTCAAAATCAAGCAGCTTTTCCCAGCCAGTGCCGTTTGTTATTTCGAACTTAACTCTTTCACTGCTGAGCACAACAAAATTCATATCCATTATTATTTAAAGGATTCCAGATTCAAATTCTTCATGAAAAGACTTTGAATTCAAATACCAGCATGCCTATACATTCAAAGAAAATGAATCATCCAGTTCATCAGCTTTCCTCCACATATCGGGTCTGTTGCACCCTCGGCATGCCAAGGCAAGCTGTTGATTCAGTCACCAACTCAGCACCGAGTGGTTAACAGATTTCTCGACCCTGTCCACTTCTATACATGTATACTGTGACTGAGATAGAGACGTATAGGTATATCCATCTCGGATTACACACAGTTATGTAACAGGAATGCAAAGTCAAGACATCATGACATGATAAATCTACAAACGCACGCACAAACCACATGCGGACAATATATACAGCAAATTCTTCGATTAATATGGAGTGTACTATTGCAACAGCCTACAGCAACTCCATCCTTTAAGTGATGCTCAACCATGTACAGTCTAACCTCATCATGTATGTAGGACCAGTCCCCAGATTGGTCCATCACAGAGCTCTCAATAGCGGCAACATCAAAAACCGCACCAGGGATATAGTAAATGGTCTCTCAAGCCAGGTGGTCTGTTCTATGAGGGTCTCTCAAATGAGCTTGTGGGTGTACTGTAGTGGTGTACTTATTATCCCTGGCATGGGATATGTGGTATACATGTGATCTACCTTATCTGTCTGGCTAAACTTTAACCCTGGTCTTTAACCCTTGTCCTTCACCACCACTGATTTTTTTTCTTCCTCTGACACTGTAAAAGGGTTTTAATTCCACATCATTTATTTTTTGCACTTACTCACTCACTCACTCATCTGGGCTGTCTGACATTCTAGTCAGAAGAGACTCAATAATTAAAGTAGGTATATGTAACTATTTGGTTATTATTCACTACAAAAGTTAAGCTGATTAAAAGTTTTATTATGACTTCAGATTGAACTCATGACGAAATGACCTTCATTAAGCACCAGCATGCAGATATTTTCCAAAGACAAAAGTACTGGTCCAGGTCAACTGCTTTCTTCTGTACACCTATCCCTTTTAACCCTTAAAGTGCTGATTTTAGATTGAGTCAACAAAGTGCTGATTTAAGATTGAGTCAACAGCTTTCCTCGGGACACTTTGTGCGCATTGCGCACAAAGTGTCCAGAGGAAAGCTGTTGACTAAGACCACTTTTTGCTTCAGACAAGGCTTGCTGGTATTTGAATGAAAGGTATCTTCATGAGGAATTTGACTCTTTTAACCATTATATGTTTAATGGTAATGAGACAGCAACTAAAGCAGTGATTAGCACTTCAAGGGTTAATTGCCCACGGCAATAAGCGAATTTCTCTTGAGGGAGTGAAACATATCTATCTAAATTTGGATTTTTGGAACAATAATCACACATAAATAAAATGGAAGGAAATCTGGCAAAATTTCATATCGTTGGGGATGAGAAAGTGGAGTAGGTCTTAGAAGGATAATAGAGTAAGTGTGACTGTTCTCTTACGAACAATCCACACACATATGCAATTCTCATTTGAATCCAGCAGTAAATATAGCAGGTGAACTTGTCACTAGCACAAAATGGAGTTGGCAGTCAAAAGAATGATCGAGTGTGGATAAACCTTTGGCCAACAACCATACAGGGATCAACAATGATCTCTCAAATCACCAAATTGAAAACTCGCAAAAAAATTTCTGAGCGCACAACTTTTTCTAAATCAATTTCATTATGAAAGGCCACAATGCAGCCATTTCCACTTTGCCCCTGATAAGCTTTATACAAAGTATGCACACCAGACATTTCGGTAAGTGTCTCCCCTGTATTTTTATTTCCAAATATTAACCTTCGTCTTGACATGCTGCTCAATGTAAAATACTTGAAACAGCAAACAAATTGGAAGTTTATGAAAGAGTTAAGGGCTGAAAATGCACTTGATAAACAAAGATAAAATATCATCAGTATGCAGTTGCTTTGTGACTCGGTATGAAAGCTGGAAATTGAACAGGAACTAACTGATGGTTTGGGTAACGTGAAGTTGACGATGATACTAAATATATAAAAGGGAGGCACCCAGGCTGACACAGTGCCCTGTCTGCACCCAGGCCTAACATAGACTTGTAAGCAATCACTGTCAAACCTGTCCTGATTGGTAACATTTAATTTTTTTAACTGACCTTTTTCAAGTGAAAGAAGTATAAAATATCAATAAAAATTGTTTATTCATCAATGGTGCCAACCTTCACTTCAAGTTTTATAACCTGTGGTGGGAGAACTTGCCTTGTAGGCAATGTCCAATTGATGCGTCAATTTTAATTACAAACACAATTCATACAATTTCAGTCGATCTGCCTGACAGCCATGCAGTTGTTTTAACCCTTTCCTGCTAAAATTGCCCAAAGGCACCTGGACTTTCTTCATTCTCTGCTTTATGTTTTTTTTCTTTAAATTTCATGTTCTTAGAAAACATTTTTTTTACAGAAAATTATAAATATGACCTATCATGTTGTCATGCCTCAGGTCAATAGCTTTCCTTGGCACCAGGTGTCACAAGGTGTCACAGGGAAAACTATTGACCTCGCCTTGTTTTGACATAGAAAGGGTTAAAACAAAATTGGTATTAATTAGCTGCATCAAGGTTAATCACAAATACAGTCAATAGACTTCCGAGCCTCTCTGGCTTTCAGCCATGCAGTTACTGCAAATTAACAACTACACCATGTACATGGCTTGCCTGCATGACTGTCCATGCAACCTATTTTGCCTCCAAAGCAAACTATCAAGACACAAAGTCATTTTGCAAGCATTTTTTTTGGGGGGGGGGGGCAGGCTGAGCTTGTCAGATCAGCCATTAAAAAACGGCTGTAATGCAGCAAGCTCAGCAGGCAAGTACATGTACATGGTAACAAAGTTGCAGACATCATTGTTGGACAGTTCATCTCAGCGTATAAAACACATCACATCAATTGATAGTCAGCCCGCCTGAAAACAATCGCACACCATGCATCATGTAATACTGTCTACCCATGAACATACGGGGGCCTAAATGATGCAGCGACATTTTGTTTTTGAATATTTCCACGCTAAACATCCACCTAATGTTACAGTAGAGAGCAAGACAGGGCCATTGGCATGATGCGTTGTTGTCAAATGGTGTATCCTGTGAACCGTGAAATCAGGTCGCTTTTAAAACTTGATTTGTCATTGTAATTTTGACATGATCATGGGTGCAATTTTTGTATGATGGTTTGTCATTGTAATTTTTGCTGTCAATCATAAACTGTAACAGTTGGTTCAGCCTAAAACAGAAGTGACAGCACATTCATTTTCTTGTTCAACCATGATCACAATCTGTCTTGTGGGCCCCATTCTACAGTTCGCAACTGCCAAAAATTTTTCATCATTGCAATACATATAGGTGGAGCCACGGGACATTTTATTGAAGTGCCACTAGGTGGTGCTTTTAGACAAGTTTAACTTATGACCCACAGGTGGCACCACTAAATATGCTTCATCTTTCACAATCGTAACATGGCATCTTTTACTTTGTTAATCAGCTGGCAAGAAAGACCATGCTGTTCTTTGTCATCACACCATGCTGCGGCTTACCACAGGCTTGGAGTGTCCTGGCAACATGAACCGTACAACCTGAAATGTGCATAACAAGCATGTTTGCAACCTACGCCTGATATTATCAAAGACGAGAGCAGTCTTATCTTTGCTGTCTTTGTTGTGTAGTCAGGAGCTGACAGGGATGATCAGTTGCTTATGTTTGATGTGCTCAGAATGACCATGTTAATATGTCAATTTAATACAATTTTAAACCCACTGATACACTATCCTGGTCCCCACTGCCTGCTCTTGAACTACCTTGGTCCCCTCTGCCATCACTAACACTATCCTGGTCCCCTCTGCCATCTCTTACAGTATCCTGGTACCCTCTTCCATCTCTTACAATATCCTGGTCCCCTCTGACATATCTTACAGTATCCAGTCTCCTCTGCCATCTCTTACAGTATCCCGGTCCCCTCTGACATCTCTTACAGTACCCTGGTCCCTTTTGACATCTCTTACAGTATCCTGGTCCTCTCTGCCATCTCGTAAACTATCCTTGTCCGCTCTGACATCTCTTACAGTATCCTGGTTCCCTCTGACATCTCTTACACTTCCTTGGCTGTCTATGCCATCCATTATGTGTCATGCAGTTATTCATTCATCCTCACACCTCTCTCCAAGAACATACATATAAAGCTTCCCTGGACTATGTTTTTAATATTCAGTGTGTTCTGGGTTAAGGTATGGAGTATAAGCAGCCTGCATGCTGTGGGTACCTGGACTAGGCTGAGGCCAAAGGACACATAACCCACCTCCCAGCTACCTGGACTGGCTAAGGTGTCACTCCTCCATTTTCATGCTCACGCGTGGACAATGACCACAGGGGGTGTGCATGAACTTTTGTTGAGCACAAGGCCAACCAGACCTGATTTCACCTTCAGTCAAACTTTAGATGGTACTTCTGGTTACCTGGCCTTCTTGGCCAAACCAGACAGGTACAAGTGTACATGACGCTACACGTATCATTCTGCTCGTTAAACCTCATATTTTGGGTAACAATGTCACCAGGATTTTCCTTAAATCGAGCGAGCAACAGTTGACAGCAAGAGACAATGACCTTTTAGTCTGTATACAGAGTAACTCCCAGATACTCTCTGAGTCTATCGGACAAATGGCTCGTCGGGCTTGATCCTACAACACGGGGCTGACTTTTTATTTGTCGGAATATGGGAACCGAGTCTGGAAGGCTTGCAACCCATCTTGGACATGTTTTGTTTGTGTGCAGACAAATCAAAATAATTTGTAAGGACTAATGAGCAAATACACACAAATCTCATGGAGCCAATTTGCAGTAATATTTCAATTTGAATAAAGTTAAGTGCCCATCACGCTGAATGACACAGGTAAGTGTTGCATAAGGCAGATACATGTTGAATAAGACAAGTATACATTAAATAAGACAGAAAAATGTTGAATATAAGACAGATACATATTAAATAAGGCAGATGATCTTTGAGTAAGGCTGAAAAAATGTCAAATAAGACAGAAATTTTCAATAACACTGATAAATGTTTAATAAGGCTAATCGGGCAAACCTTGAACTGAATAAGGACGGTGAATGTGTCATAAGACATGTATATATTGAATTAGACAAACAAATCAGAGAAAACTCTCCAGACTCACCTTCTGCTGTGCTTTACTTAGTCGTTGTTTTCTCCTTCGGTATGCTATCAGCTCAATCCGTCTGTCCTTCTCCTGTCAATATAGAAAACCACATGATTTTAGGAATCATTCAAACACAGATCTATGTGTGAACAAAATTCAGACACGCAAGATAATACACAAACAATAAGCTTACAGTCAGGGAAAACAACTTTTCCGTTTGCCCTCCTTTAGGATCTGGGGAAAAAAAAGGACGTAAAAGTTCAAAACATCCTAGAGATCAGCTGTTTCTCACCTCACCTTGCACAAACTATGCAAACTGACTTTGAGTACACAGTGGGTATATTATTTCCCATAAAAATAGGAAATGTAGCTCCATAAATAATTGATCCTGTTGGGACTTCAGATAATAGTGAAGAGACATGTCATAATTTGCTGGCTGCTGCTCATAAACTGTTTAATTACCTCCTGATGCATTTGCTGTGATGTACAATTAGTAACAAATATAACAACTATATTACCGAGACTTGTGGATTGGGCTTCCTAAAATTCGCTCATTTCCTCTCCAAATGGTCAGAGACACCCAGATTTTGACAGGTGAAAAGCATTCGGATGTCAAATAACTAACTTACTTGATGAAAAAAAAAAAAAAAAAGAGAGAGACATTTTGAATGATGTTATAGATGAGACCTATTGACATCTCTTACCATTCCAGCCAAAAACTTTCCTAGATAGCTCTCATTCCATGGCCAGAAAGATGTTGACTATGCAGCCTTATCCCAGAGGAGAAAGGGTTAAGTCATACCACATTAAGTTGGTCCAAGGCACTTTGCATCGCCTGGCCAGTTGTACCTCAATTGACCACGCAGATGCTGTAGCATGTGACTCGCTGATGTTGGAAAATGACTTCAGGCGAGGCACAGTAGCCCACCAGTGGATCAAAGCTCTTTTTTATCACCAATCTGAACGATATATTTGTGTTAAATTCCAGAGTCCCGTTGGAAGAGAATTCACTAATCCTTTTTCTTTGTCATTATCCAGAATTACAAGCTACTTTGGGACTACAGTCTGTCCCCCACTTCTGCTCGATCAAACTGCATCAGAAACATCAGCAGAGCCACATGCTCTTAATACGTGTGTCATGTGGCTGGAGGTCCAATGGGGCGGAACTTACAATTTTGTTGGAACACAACGACAGGGTGATCCACATTAACAACGGGGCGTGGCTTCAGACAATGACATGGGAAAAAGTCAAACTGTCACTGCGACAGAATGAACGAACAACATTCCTCCATATGAGTCGACCATCCATACCAGTAAAGCGGGAAACTTGACACTCCCCGACAGTTGTCATCTGACAGCAGTAGTCGGACAGATGTCAGTTGTCAGTGTCTGCCGGCCTTTATATGGAAGAGACAATGAAGGGCAGCCTGTGCCAGAACAACATGCAGTCCCTGTCAGGTTACCGTGGTCACAAATTATTACTTTATTTAAACAAAATAAGAATTTCCAATTTTAGCATTGGAGAAATTATACTTGAAACTGATGACCTGGAATTCACAGTGATATGCATGTGATATTTACATTGTTTATGGCCTCGAGGAAATAGTGGAAGCCAAAACTTCTTGACCAAACTAAAACTTTTCACGCATCAAACCTACGTACAAATATCCCTTGTGGCTTTTCATGACCCACATAAAGGCACACCTTAAGAAACATTACACAGCCAATCTTTCTGATGAGACTTCAGTTAACCCTTACGGCCCTAAAAGTGTCCCAATACAAACTGTCATCTGCCTTGATGTTTTTCCTTAAATTTCATATTCATAGAAATAATCTCCCCCCTCCCCCCCTACCCCCCCCCCCCCAAAAAAAATGTAGCTATGACCTATCACAGGCACACAAAGGACAGCTTTTGACTCAAGTATTGTTTTGACCGGGGAAGTGTTAACACCTTAATTACCACATGTGCATATGAATAGTGGATAAAAGTATGCAATTTTGATAAAACAGAAAGAAGAATTTACATCCATTACATGGATTGGATACAATATTATGTGCCCATTCACCAGCACATGCATTATGTGGATTGGATACAATATTATGTGCCACATTCACCAGCACAAGAAATATCACTGTGAAATATGTGTGTATCTTTGTAACTGTATACTTACATATGTGTACAGTGTGCAAAATTAGTGGGAGATCCATAGCCAAATCCTGTGAAAATTTGGCTGGGTGTACATTGATCTAAATCCATAATGACCTACTGGCTATCATGAAAAATCTGTTCAAAATTTACACTGTGCTTTAAGGTTTCTCTACATTTCTCCAATATATTCTTTTCACGCTTCTGAATCATAAATATCCTGTTTAGGTGTTAATTGTCACAATTTTGCTCCAAATTTGTGCCCATTTGTTAAAATTCTGCATCTCTCTCCTTGCCCCACAACAACAAAATCTGCAGTCAGTTTATGATGACATAACAGTAGTTTGACCATGATCACAGAAATTAATCACCAACCTTAATAAATATACATCAGAATGGGCCAAATGGAGTGTTGATAATGAGTACTAAGTATGAGCATGCACACATACGACAGAGTCCACGAAAAAAAATATGAAAAGGTGTGTGCAAAATCAATTTATTATAGACCCAACGCCTATGGTCAATGAAGAGTTAATTTTGCACACTGTATATATGTAAGCATCTGGAAGTTTATTTGGTTATAAACATTTTCCCATTTTGCTTGATTTTAACTTGACTGCCATGGTTTAGATTCCTACTGAGCCACACGGCAAATTGGGGAAGGTATAATTGAATGACTGTGTTCAACTAATTCAGCCTCAAAGCAGCCAAAGTTACCCATCCTCTGCTTCAACCTGGTTACTTTGTTTTATTTCAGGGAAGAAAGTGAACTGACAGACAGATCAATAGACAGATAGACACATAGGCAGATAGACAGACAGACAGACAGACAGATATTCAGACACATAGGCAGATACAAACAATCGACAGATAGACAGACAGACAGACAGATAGATAGATAGATAGATAGATAGATAGATAGATAGATAGATAGATAGATAGATAGATAGATAGATAGATAGATAGATACAGACAGACAGACAGACAAATAGATAAGACAGACAAACAGGTATACAGATATGATTTCTAGAGGAGACCTGTAACTGTATCGCTTAAGCTAACAACCTTCCTTGGCACAGGTTGGGCACCTAACCCCCACCTTTTGTCTTGGAAAGTTGTTGACTCAGTTTTATTGAAGTAAAAAGTGGTTAACTGTGACACAGGTGTGATGACAGACCAACAGTCTATTCTGCTATGTGTATCAACTGTCCCATCCCAGTCAAGGCCAAAATCCACTGTGAGGTGAACATCTTACTTCACATGTACAACTCCTATCTCCAGTCCCCTGATTAGCTTAGAGATGTCCCTTTTCTCTTAAGAAATCTCATTTCATTTTGGTCTTTAAATTCCATGAAGTTTCAATTACACTTAAGCCTTCTAAAATGTCATAACAAAGATCGGCAAATAGCATACAATTTCCACCAAAAGGTCATACCTGACTTTCCACCACAAGGTAAAGCTGTTACGTTCTGCAGAGTCCTGCACGTAAAGCGTGTTCTCCCCGTTTACCTGTATCTGTTCTCAACATGACTTCCATTCATCTGTTCCCAATTGGATGAATTATTTATCATTACGTTACAAATCTCGGTAACCCTGAACTGTAGAGCGACCCATCTCCTCTGTGCACACATGATCCCTGTCCAGCTATGCCATATACAGGCTCCATGCCACGAGGATTAAGAGTTTGCCAGAGAAATCAATGAAGCTGCGTATCTATTACTCTCTGTATGCCATGGTGTCATCCCAGACATAGAAGCATGTTGACTCTCCTTTCAAAGACCACCCTACGTCATGGTTCCTCCCTTCCATCCAATACAGTGGAAGTCCTTGGATGGACCACCCTACATGGAGGCCTATCTTTTCAGACCATCCTATACAGTAGTCCCTCCTTGAAAGAGCGACCCATAGTCACACCCCCTTTAAAAGACCACCCTATACAGTAGCCAGTCCCTATCTCTTTGAAACTGTCTTATAAAGCAGTACCTCCTTTTGAGAGACTGCCCTTCGCTATAGTTTCTCCTTTAACTCTTTCAGTACTATATTTTTGATTGAGTCATCAGCTTTTCCCCAGCATTCTTTAGACACATTGCACCCAAAGAACTCTGAGGAAAGCTGTTGACCTGGACCATTATGTTATATGGGACTGTTGGCATGCTGGTACTTGAATGAAAGGTCTTTGCACAAGGAATATCAATCTAGCATCATTATCACAATTGACAGCAGTTCTTTTTTGTTAATAGTTTGACTTGAGTCACAGTTGGCACTGAAGCAGTCAGCATCAACCTATATAGCAGTTCCTCATTAGTACACCACCCCAAGGGCAGGCCAAAAAGGTGCCTCTAAAAGAAGTGGTCTCTTTCATCTGGCAACATTTATATGATAAAGAGATCTGCAGACATACTCATGAATGACTTTCAAATTCACACAAACTTCAAAATTGAACTCTTACTGGAATAACATATGCAGTACATGTACATTATCTTCTCTTAATTTGGCCAGATATATCAATTTCTAGTGAAAACAGGCAGAAATTGAGAAAACTTTCATCTCATCAAACACCTCAGCATCTTTCAAAGAAGACTGCACACAAAATTTCTATCAAAAGGCCTAAATGGGTTAATATGAGTAACCCCAGTTACAGTTCAGCTTTCAGCCAAATTTCAATTTTGAATTGGTTTGCCGTTATGAATAAGCTGGTCAATGTGTTCAAGCCTGAGGCTGGCCTGCAGGTGAACATTTGACATCATATTGGTTGTTCATTAGTGTCCTAAATAATAAAATACAAAATTCAAAATGCTCTTAAAAATTTACAACTGTAGCCAAATGTGCAACAGATGGCCATGATGCTGGTGTCTCAAACCATCGAGACCAGAAGGGCTGTTATCAAGGCAATAGATGAGAAAAACTGGGGGAAGAGAAGGCCAGCTTACAAGGAAGCCTCCATCCTGAAGTACATGTATTGAGTTTTTAGAAATTCAGACTTCAAATGGTATACTTGAGTGATGTTTCCATTAATTACAATATTTCCCAAAATTATCATTTTTTTTGGCAACAAATATAAGAATGTAGATATTTTATGGGTAATATAGGCTATTTGAAGTTTTTATAGGTTTTTTATTTTCCAATATGGCTTTTTACAGCTTCTATATGTTTCATGGGCTTGACTGGAAGACCTGCAGGTGGTGGTTCATTGGACTCTCTTAAAGAAGTACCTCTACACTAGAAGCATTAAAATGTCACACTTAACCCTTGAATGCTTAGATCACCCTAAAGCCCCCGATATACCCCACCTCTTCTCTGTTTTAGTGTTTTTAGTCAAACTCTGTGTTAACAGCGAACATTTTTGCTGGGAATTGAGGATAAGATCTACCATAATGGCACATCAGAGGTCAATAGCTTTCCTTGGCATGGGCTGGGTACACTGTGCCCAGCCCATGCCAGAGGAAAGTTCTTGACTCAAGTCTTATGCTGACCAGGAGAGGGTTAAGAAAGACAAGCAAGCAGAGTGTTAAGACACACACCTCTGCAGAAGGTTAAAACAGACAGGTATGCAGAGGGTTAAAACAGACAGGTATGCAGAAGGTTAAAACAGACAGGTATGCAGAGGGTTAAAACAGACAGGTATGCAGAAGGTTAAAACAGACAGGTATGCAGACGGTTACAACAGGTATGCAGAGGGCTGAGACAGACAGGTATGCAGAGGGTTAAGACAGGTATATGGAGGGTTAACACAGACAGGTATGTAGGAGGTTAAGACAGGTATGCAGAGCATTCAGGAAGACAGATATCCAGAGGGTTAAGACAGACAGGTATGCAGAGGGTTAACACAGACATGTATACAGAGTGAGGGTTAAGACAGGTACGCAGAGGGTTAACATGGACAGGTATACACATAAGGTATGTCTTCTTGCTGTATAACAAGAGGCCACCACCACAGCAGGTCCACCCATGCTATGAAGCTCCCTTGCATATACATCCCCACACAACTGTTTTATTACAAATGGCCAGCAAGGAGGTAGTACGTGTCTCTGCATAATCAACATAAAGAAATTGTCTTATTTTATTTACAAAAACTTGGCTACATTCTCCATTCATTAGCATTTTTGAAGGCATGGCATCTGCATGTCAGAAGACTGGAAACTTTGGACCACTACACACCTCAATTCAAGTCTACTTGCCACAATTAAAATTGCAAACTTTCTATGTGCACACATGTACATTTTTTTTGGGGGGGGGGGGGCGGGGGAGAGAGAGAGGGGATCAAAAACCTGACACAGCTTGTCTGGTTTGCTATTTGTCCACAGATGAAAAAAAAACTAATCGAATGTGTGCCCAACTGACTGACTTCATCAGCTCAATAACTGGGCAGAAGTCGGGTCACACGATGATATTATGGCAGGTGTCCAACAATAAACACGGGTCTTTACACCTGTAAATTGCTACATTTTGCTGGAAGTTCTTTCATCACAGCAGTAAACATATCTCTTTCCCTATTTTAAGGACCACAGCCACTAAACATGTTCTTTCGCTATTAAGTCTCCTTAACCCATTTAGAACCAGCCCTTGATGTTCCTGTATGTTTTCTGGGATAGAACAATGATGATCACATACTCACTTTCTTCATAGAAAGTGCTTTCGTTCAAATACCAACATACCTGAACGAAGTCAGTGGTTTTTGAATTGCCTGCCATGTCATGCTATAGCTATTGCAAGAGTAGCTGTGATATCTCATTCAAGACAATACTAAAGCCAGTGATCAATGCCTTAAAGTTTAGCACCTTAGAGCAAGACATGGAATGAATCACGATACAGGAAGATGACCTGGGTGGAAGTTGAACCTAGAGGCCAACTTCCGCAAAGCAGTATTCTGGCGACAGTCTCGTAACAAAAGTTTGCATCAAACATATCACCAATCTTCTGAACTTTATCACTGCCAATGACAACAAAAGTCCGGCTCACCTGAAGCACTATATTGCTTCCAAATTAAATTTGTTTCTTGTTCAAAAAAAAAAAATCATTCATATCATTTAGGACAACTAAGCTTTCCACAGTACACTTTTGGTACAGTTGTTAGCTCAGTCTAAAATCTTGCACTGAAAGAGTTAACCTGCACTAAATTTACACTCAAAAGTTAACCTGTACTTAATTTATACCGAAAGAGTTAACCTGTACTAGATTTATACTAAAAGAGTTACCCTCTAACAAATTTATACTGAAAGAGTTAACCTGCAACAAATTTATACTAAAAGAGTTAAACTATACTAAATTTACACTGAAAGAGTTAACCTCTAACAAATCTATATTGAAAGATTTAACCTGAACTTAATTTATACTGAAAGAGTTAACCTGTACAAAATTTACACTAAAAAAGTTAACCTGTGCTAAATTTATACAGAAAGAGTTAACCTGTACTAAATTTATACTGAAAGAGTTAACCTGTACTAAATTTATACTGAAAGAGTTAACCTGTACAAAATTTACACTAAAAAAGTTAACCTGTGCTAAATTTATACAGAAAGAGTTAACCTGTACTAAATTTATACTGAAAGAGTTAACATGTACTAAATTTATACTGAAAGAGTTAACCTGTACTAAATTTATACTGAAAGAGTTAAACTATGCTAGATTTATACAGAAAGAGTTAACCTGTACTAAATTTATACAGAAAGAGTTTACCTGTAACAAATTTATACAGAAAGAGTTAAACTATGCTAGATTTATACAGAAAGAGTTAAGCTGTAGTTAACATGCACTAAGTTTTTCAGCCCATGCTGCATTAATATATCAGAAATTATCGTATTCTACCTGAAGTGAAGGTGTCATATACTTTGACTTTTTCTGGCATAGAATGAAATACTGCTTCAGTGCCGCACTTTTGACTCCATCCAGAGCTTTCCCTGACACACTTTGGGCACAATGTGTGTTAAGTAGTTTGACTTACTCACAGTTGGCACTGAAAGAATTAAGGTTTGTTTGTTTGTTTGTTTGTTTGTTTGTTTGTAGTTGTTGTTGACATAGTCTGTGTCTTCACTGTATGTGTGCATACTTTAAACAACAATATATTTTGAGCTGGTCTAGCTGTTGTTAAATCATCACACTGAGTACTGATACACAGGAAAATATATTACTATCAAAATCTAATTAAAATATTCTGCAAAATACGTAAAAAGAGAGAAATATACAGATTGCATTCCTGCACACAAAATATATAAAACTTTTTTTTTTTTAAACTAGAAAAGGGACACAGATGGCCCCATCTGTCATTGCCCCCATCAGCATTGGGAAGAGTAGCATGTAATAGGAGTAAGTATTGAAACATATTGTGAAGTCTTCACATGGTTAACAATTATACACATATAGCTTCATATATTGATTGATATTCCTATGACATTTCATGACAATACCTGAAATACTTTATGAGCTACACATGCACAAGTTTGACAAGAACCAATTCTCACTTTCCTGGAATTGTCATTTTCACTGAGTTAATTAATGATTATAAACAGAGGATAATTAACCTAAGAGACACATCTTCACATGCTGATAAATGTTGCTATCAAGTTTCACTGTACCTTAAATACTTTGTGAAATGCACATGACACAAGTTGGACATGAACCAACATTTTCACTGAATAGATATTTTTATTAATTAATGAAAAATAAACAAGAGGTTAATTAACCTGACACAAACAAAACCCCAGACGCACATCTTCATATATTAATTGGTGCTCCCACCCAGTTCCATAGGTGTACCTCAAATACTTGTGACACAAATCTGACGAGTCTAACATTTTCCCTAAGTTAATTAATGATCAATTAACATACAACATTAAACCAAGAGACAAACAAAAACCCATGTGCACACCTTCATACATTGATAAATGTTCCCATTAAGTTTCATAGTAGTGCCTCAATTTTTTTTCTTTTTTGATATACGTGACACAAATCTGACAATTTTAATGGACAGACAGAAGAATGGAGAAGGGCAATTCTACATGGATGCACATGATGCACATGCCCCCCCCCCCCCCCCGTGGGGGCATAAAACAATATTTTAACCTGTATGAATTAAATGCATGCTATCTGACGGAAAGGCATAAAACTGCTATGTACAATTATTTTATTATCATTTCTGAACCAAATGGTCCAATCCAATGTCATCACCTTTCCCTATTAAGATTTTATTTACTCCCATTATACAGTATCCCATAAACATATACAGTGCTTGACAGCCAGCACAAAGTTTTAAGTGTTGTGAACTTGAATGTGAGTACTTGATGGTTTGAATATTTATGTCTGTTTCCACAAAGGTATAATACCATTTCACATATCTGTGTATTGAAATCTAACTCACAAATAAACTATTTAAAACATGTAAAAAATCTTATTTCTTTTATATACATAAACTAGAAACGAAGATTTGCTACAAAGCAAATCTGCCTGTGTGCCTTGAAAGGTTGTAAATATGGCTAGATGAAGATTTCAAAGATCCAAATGACCTTGACCGTTAACCTCTAGAGGTTACATGTAAATTAAAAATATACAGTATTGCAATGCCTACAATTTGAGCCCAACATGACTGAAATTGGATGAAAAATGACCAGATTATGGCTCGATGAAAATTTTAAAGGCCCTAATGACCTTGACATTTGACCTTTAGAGGTCACATGTAAATTACAAAAATGTACAGTTTTACAATGTCTACAATTTGCCCAACATGAACCAAATCAGATGAAAATTGACCAAGTTTTGGCTGGATGAAAATTTCAAAGGGCCAAATGACCTTGACCTTGACCTTTGACCTTTAGAGGTCACATGTAAATTACAAAAATGTGCAGTGTTACAAACCTATAAGTTCAACTTGGATTGGTTACCTGCACCTATAATAGTTTTGGAGATAATCAAGATTTAAAATTTCAAATGCCCCTAATTTGCATAATCTTAACATATTTTCTCCACTTTATTAAAAGGCACAAATTCGTGTATAGACCTATAATCATGCCAAGTTTGAAGTTTCTGAGTGTGCGAGAAAACTGGCAAACAAAATTTGGTAGTAAAGAAGAAAGACAGAACTCTGGGAAAAACAGAATGTCTGTGTTGGCACACAGACATAAATACTGACTTGCATACATGTATATGCTAACTTTTTTCACACATGTGAAATCTTTACACATGTATATATATGAAAAAAATATCATATATATATATATATATATGTATATACATACATAAATACATACATATATATAAGGCTAAGCAAGAAGTCACAATGAGGCTATGATGCCTGTCCTATTTCCTATTTCAATCCTATTGGGTCTCACCATCATCAGAGGCTGTTGGGAAATGCAAGATGTCATCCGTCAAAAGTACAGGACAACATATCTCTTGCTTCACCAGACATGTATGCATTCACAAACATAATATTGGGAGCGGGGGGTGTCGTGTTTTTTTTACATAAGTTTTGTGTGATTTTGCCTGTAATGTGTATCAATTGTGTATCTTCGACATGTCGAGGAGCAGGCACGGTCGATTGGTTAGGCTCCGCTTTGTGTGCGGGCAAAGAGGTTCAATCCCCATCGGATCCAAGGGACTTTTCTTCTCTGGCTCCTCATATACAGTGACCACTTTACTGTTCAAACACTTCGTGCAACACTTCAGGTTACCTGTGCCTGATTATGTCAGCGGCACTGATGGGGGCTGCAAGTCTCCAAAATCAGCAGTGGCCACCATAAGCAATGCACTCACTGCAGGTCACCACACACGTGTGTGTGTGAATGGTTGCATGTGTTGAGCGTGCAACAGAGCCATGGGGAAGATAAGTGTCAGCTTACCAGGTTTATACCATCTGTAACTAAGGTCTGTCTGTTCGTCTGTCCATCCATCTACCTGTAACTGTTGACCTACAGTTAAAGGGTTCAATCTTGATTCTGTCAGTTCATATGCTGTGTCAACAGCCTGAAAGTATCCACAAAGCACAATTTACCGGTTCCCACAAGGCAAACTTGCCCCATAATTTTGAGGAACTGCTTCTCAAATTTCAAAGAGCGGAGAAGAACTGGAGTCCAAAAATTTTGCCCAAGGTTACTGTTTGTTTATGGATTACATGTGACAGGAGTCACACCACCGCAGACACAAGAAGATAACTTGTCAACATCTTATAGACGATCTACGAACTAGGGCTTAAACCCAGTGTTGGACATTAGACCTACATGTACAAGGTCATTCTCATCGCCAGGACTGTATTTCCCACAGTATATATACTGGAACAGCATCTGTTGAAATTCAGTTTCACATGAGCTTAGTATATAGAGGATATAACCGCTCAGACTTTAATTTTGATTGGTCAATTTGCTGCTCAGGCACTGGACAGATCTTGATAAACATTTGGCTGAATTCGACATAGCTAGAAATGTATGAACAGAAGTATACACGAATTAATAGTAAGTACGCCTTGAACCAAAATCCATAAACATCATACCATGACACATGACACAATAACTTGTCAAAATAATTCGTCAAACAATGCACATCACCACAAAATTTCAACTGGATCGACCCTATCAGTAAGCGATTATCACTTTGTGCTAACGAACCAAACTCAGGGGATAAAAGGCAAGTTTTGCTGAATGCCTCACAAAAGAAAGTAATCAAACTTGCACAAAACAGATCACTATACAAATATAACGGCAATTTCTGCATAATATTGTGCAATGAGGCTCACCTCACTTGTAATGATTATCCCACTCAGTAGCGTACTCCAAACGTAACAGTTCTATTACCACCGGAACTGTGATTCTGTTTTCATGATGTGCATGATAGGGCTCCAGAAACAAAGAATGCATCAGAATGGGACTCACCACAAAATATGACAAGCATTCACACCATCTACTCTTGCCTTTATGGAAATAAATCTATGAGAATGAGTAACAGTACCATATGCTGTACCCCAGGGCTAGACAGCTTATATTGGGCTGCGGGGTCTTTGCTGTCGTACTTTCAGTTCTGATCAAGTCTGTAGCGTAATTAACCTAGAAACTCAAAATCACAATGAGACACAGTCTGCCATGTTTGTTTTGTCTCCTCACAAAATATTATCTAAATTCTATACATTTTGATCATTGCAATATGCTATTTACTGCCAGCTCAGATATCACAAGCCAGAAGCTGAATAAAGGAAATTTGGAGAAAGCTATTTACGGATGACATCTCTATCACATTTTTGTACAGTCGCGCATGGTAGTTTGATTCTCAGTTAGTGAACGACTTTAATTGTTCAAGAGTTGCATACAATGATGAATGTGCAGATCCTAGACCCTCCATCTTTTGAATGTGATTAACCTTCAACAGGTGAGCCAAGCCCCTTTAAGTAAGACTCCTATGAATATCAAGTGGACAGCTTTCCTCGGCATGGGTTGGGTGCTATGTGTCAAACACATGCCAAGGAAAGCTGTTGACCTGAGACACGCTGCTCTGTTAGGTCTCATCTACAATTCCCACTCAAATTATTTTTCATTCCTGTTGAAGTCAGTCAAAAAACACTGAAGCAGACGACATTTAACCCCAGCCGGTTTTGGCCAGTTTAAGGCAGAAAGGCTCACAGAGACAAATGATTACCATTCAAATTCTCTTTTCAGGCTGCCAGAGAGATTTGTGTGCTTTACATGCTTTTAAAAGTGTTACAGAGTTTGACTAAATATTTTGAACTTGCATTGCAATTTAGCTAATTAGGGCTGGGAATGTTCTTACTTCTTGATATGTCTTTATTCTGTATTTCTATTGGTTTAAAAGTGTCCACAATTTTCTGATTCCTGTTTCCAGCTCTTCCTTTGGCTTCAGTCTTCGCAGTTTCATTGTCCCTAGTTTAGCTTCTCACCAGATTTATCTCGAGGAAAGCTATCAAGATAACACATCCCAGGTCAATAGCTTTCCTTGCCAAGGAAAGCTACTGACTCACTCTTAAACTTGGTCTTAATTGAAGGAGGAACAGTTTAAATCAAAATACACACATTCAAAAAAGTTGTGCAATTAGTCACAGGTTTCACTACCGAAAAGAAAGAAAGAGAGAAAGAAAGAAAGAAAGAAAGAGAGAGAGAGAGAGAGAGAGAGAGAGAGAGAGAGAGAGAGAGAGAGAGAGAGAGAGAGAAAGAAAGAAAGAAAGAAAGAAAGAAAGAAAGAAAGAAAGAAAGAAAGAAAGAAAGAAAGAAAGAAAGAAAGAAAGAAAGAAAGAAAGAAAGAAGCGTCAAGTATCAATAATAAATGTTTTCTCTGAACTGTTGCTGTTGACAAATATTCTTTTGGGTTGTGTTTTATCAGCCCATGCCTAATGAACAAATGATCGAGGTAATAAATCATGTTGCATGGTCAGATGAGTACACAATGTACATACAAATAGGAAACAAATGGATTCTTCCCAGCAAATGCCCTGAGCGCTTACAAAATTACAGTCAAACAAGTCTCTACTTTGTCCTTTATTTTCCATATCATAACTTAGATGCCATAAAAAGATGGTTAAACATAGAATATTTTTGCCTTATTTTGACTCTTTCTGCTCCCAGCATGGTGGGGGTGCTCTTTAGAGCATGGAAGCTCATTGGGAAGAATACGGTAAAGTAGGATGAGAGCCAAAACAGACACAGAGCCTCAAGGTAGCTGCCATTGACAGGCTGTTTGCTTCCCCTGATGGCTAGCATTACTTCTCAAACTCCCTCATTGACAGGACATTTATGGCCAGGACTAGTGCTGATAGCAGGACACCTGGCCTGGGGACACAACCTTTGCAAGTGTTTACAGCTCGCATATCAAGGCATTTTTCACGAAAAAAAAAATTGACCTACACTTTTCCTGGTCGAATATCTGCATTAATAACACGTAACATTGTGATTAGTGTGCCACACCTTTATTCCAACTGACATTCATGTACACTGTAGAGAAGTCACTCCTTTGAGAGACTGCAAGTGCCAAAGTGGTCACATGAAGGCGGTCTCTAATGGGATATAAAATAACATGGAAAACACAGTACCATGGACCCCATAAATGTGGTCCTAACAGGCCAGCAGATGGCATCTCATGGCAGCAATCTCCCCGAGGAGGGGTGACAGTACTGTTGCGATAACATTACAAAAACAAACTCCACCTTCATTAGACTTTTTCTCATGTATGTTTATGATGATGCAAATGTAAAAATCTCATCAAGCTACCATTTCTCTGACAGCCTTGCAACTTACAAACACACAGTCTGTATCTCTATTTTATCATCAAATATACATGCAAAAACAGTGTTATAATATTCTAAATATGGGTTGGAACTTAAGTCGTACTTTCTGAAAACCTCCCGAGTACCCTGGGTATTCAATAGGAGTACCGTAAGTTTTCTGTTAGAGGATACGTCTATTATAAAATGCACCCTGACATTGAGACACTTACAAGGTCATAAGCTCCGTCATTTTGAGGAGCAGAAAACCCCTAATGATTGACGCACCCCGACATCAGGCTGTCATGTCCCGGGTGTTCAGAATTAAAAGTTTTGGCACAAGTTTATCGTGCACTGTCACATGCAAAATTTGCATTCCATGGACATTCAACTTTTTTTTTTCTTGTTGTTGTCTGGCCGTTATTGGAAGTTGAACTTACAATTTAAAATATCTTCAGCTTCACCTTTCTCCTCAATATTTCAAACGAAGCTTCATGACCAAACACTGTACAATCATGTATTTTTCTGGATTATTAGCATTCAGAAGAATATAAACCTTGAAATTTTTCCCAAAAAATGAATAATAAGTCTGTACATGTTGCTCTTTTTGATCCTCCCTTTTCTCTCAAACAGATCAGTTTATCTCTTGTCAAGCTATGGGCCACTTTGTTTATAAAACATCTACAAAACAATTGCACCCAACTACAGAGAAACGTTAATGAATTTGAACATGTATGTATGTGTGTATGTATACATATATTTTACATGTGCCTATAAATATATATATATATATATATATATATATATATATATATATATATATATATATATATATATATATATATATACACACACACACACACACACACATATATACCACAGCCCTTACAAATACTGAGCACCAGGCTTCCAATTTCCTACATATATTTTGAACCATATATGAAAAGGTCAGATATTGACTCATGCTTTTCCAGCACACAAAGGCTAATCCTTAGTCTACTGAGAACTTTTCTCTCTTATAGTGACTCGTGCTGAAAAAATGTAAAATATTCTCCTCTTTTCTGCAATACAATACTTTTGAGAGCTTCTCAATGTCCATTTCCTGGTCGCAGCTAGCACAAAGAATTTCGTTTCTTTCAGTCTGAGTCAGCATACCTCAAGGTCATCCACTGGTATCAGAATAACCCTGCAGTCACACGGTAGGTACCGTTCTGCCATTTCAGGCATTTCCTGGTTTTCATATATTCAATAGATCTGTGTATACCTAAACCACTTCTATCAATGTCTAAACTTTACCTCCCCCCCCCCTCTAAATAAGCAAAACGTGACCAATACTTGTATTTGTTTGAGGAACTGTCATTATTCTTTTAAACATGAGATGTACCATTGGATATGAAGTAAGTCAATGCTGGTCTGAATTAACTCCTTGCTTTCCCAACCAAATTCACATTTACCACTATTTGGTTTGGAAGCCTGTACAATAAAGCAAACAACAGAAAAAATCTGACAGCTCATGACGCTAATGTTGTCCCAGTTGGCAACGGCATTGTGGAATTTCTGTATCTTTGCCATTTTTCAGTTTGACCAACATCACAGCAAACCTTCACACTAAATCCCCAGTGCTGCCATCTAGCGGTATGACACAGAACTGCTTCAATTGGAATATATGACTTTTGAATTGAGACCTCCTTCATAAAGATTAAGACAAAATTTCAGTGTTAGGTCTTCGGCTGAGTAAACAACTTTCCTTGGTGCTCTTTGGACACAATGCACCCAAAGTTTGCAAAACAAAAACAATTTCCCTGGATCACTGTTTTTTTTTGTCTCTCTCTCTTGGAAACATAGGTATGCTAGAGCTTCAGTGAAAGGTCTTTTCAGGCAAAATTTATATCTGGAATCATAAAAGTACTTCAGATAAGCACCATTTTTGTTGTGACCAGCAATTCAAGAGTTAATTGTCTTTTTTTTTTTCATAGGATCAATACAACTGTATAATTTGTGTGTAACTCCTGACATGAAGCCGGTCACTTTTTTCGTTTTTCATTAATTATTTTTCAAAGTCTATGGATCAGTATGTCTCTCTTTAATTTCATATCATTAATTTTTCAAAAGTCAAATAATTTAAATTGAAGTTATTTGCCCCCGTAGGCTGTTGGCAGTGAATCGCTCCATAACCTTCCATAAGAAATTGCAACACTTGAGCAAATGTATGCACACTGTATTGTTGCTGCAATGTCAACAGAGATGTATGTGTGCAGCCCCTATCCTGTATGTATCACTGAGACCTGAAGAATGTGCCACTGGGTTTATGTCCACTTAACCTTTCCTTAATCCTTCCCACAAAGACCTACTGCACCTCAAACGCTGTCTGTCTCTTTACGTTTTATTTACTTAATTTCATCCTTTTTAAATGAAAAAAAAAATCTGTCTGAACAGCATTCTGCAGGTTAAGTTTCTCCCAGTATTTTGGTGGACATTTATGGAAGGTTGTTGACATAGTCTTAATTCAAGTAGGAAATGCTTAAATTCCACCGCAGAGCTCGCCAGGAGAACTGTGCAATCAATGTTAGCATTTGACCATGGTTTGAACAAATTTTGCACACAGTATGTACTGATAATCTGCTTTTTTTTTTTTTTTTTGTGCAACCCACCAAAAGAAAGAAGTGTGTTCTGAGTAAAACATGAATCTTTTAATAAAAGCAACTGAAGGTGTGGCATACCATATTCCCCCCTATAAACATCTGGAACACTTACAAAATGACAGCATATAAAATCTCAAATTTGGAACCCTACTTTTAACATTATTGGTGAAATATTGCCTAAAAGATCATTGTGCCTTTGACTGTTTTGGTTTGATTTTTGGTCATTCAGATTCCAAGCAGGTCGGGGGCCCTTATTAGAGCAAGGGCCTTCATCAGAGCAGAGGCCCTTGTTGTGATGAATACAGTATACAGTCAAGCCTAAGGACTGCTTAACTCTTTCAGTGCCAACTGTGACTGAAGTTGAACAAGTTAAATTGAACTGATCTGAATCATAAACAGGCTGCTATGTTCATGTTCCTTGTAAAAAGACCTTTCATTCAAGTACCAGCATGCCTGTACATTGTAGTTACATAGAATATAATAATCCAGGTCAACAGCTGTCCTAAACATGCTTTGGGCACATTGTGAATTTAGCACAAAGTGTGCTAAGGAAAGCTGCTGACTCAATCCAAACTGTGGCACTGACAGGCTTAAAATTACTGACAGGGTTAAAATCAATACGCGATACGAATGTTTCACTTGTGTTTTAAAATGTGTTTTCCCTTGTTTACCCACCATGCCACTAAATATGGCCCACCTTCCGCAGTAATAAAAATCTTGATACCCCTCTCCCTCCCCTCTTTTAACCCTTTAGCCTTTGAATTAAGATTGAATCAACAGCTTTCCACCAAACCTAAAACAAGGACAAGATGCTGACCTGGCTCATGTTATCTTGATAGGTCTCATTTACAATTCTCCATCTGACTGTTTTTCATTACTGTCGATATCGCTCAGAAACATTTAAGCAAACGACATTTGACCATAAGCCAGTTTTGGCCAGTTTTGGCCAGTTTTAGGGGGAAAGGTTAATATGGAGCCTTTAAAATGTGTATAACACCAAACAGTTGCCCACACAGTGTAAGATATAAAGTCTTATTTAACCCTCTGTGGCTGAAACTACCCAAAAGCTCCCATATGTAAATTGTCAGAAACCTTAAAAGCTTTTACTTAAATTTCCCATTCTCATTCCCATAAATCAATTTTGCTGGGATTTGTATGGCACACACCAGGTCAGTAGCTCTCCTTGGCAACAGTTGGGCACATTTCACCCAACCTGCCCCAAGGAAAGCTATTGATTCAGTCATCCTCGGATTGGGAATGGGTTAAAACCATGCACAACACAAATCTGACTACTTTCACTATTTCCTGAAATTTTGGTTAAAAATGAACATTAAGTCATTCCATACTGAATCCACTTGAGGCCTAGGTCAGGGGCTTTTGCACTGCTGGCAAGTCATGCTACAACTGTCCAGCGGGGCAGCTGACGCATGACAGGCAATGCAAAAACCACTGACTCTAGACCAGGTATGCTGGTACTGGAACGAAAGCTGTTTTCCATGACAACTTTGAATACACACCTCCCAGGAGGACTGTGAGCATGCAATCTTTACGGGACAGGTATGGAGTAAGTCACTGGAACAGGACAAGAGTATTACTTACAGCACAGGCCAGTTTGAGGGCCATTATGGTCTTGTCCTGCTCTGAACTCAGTTGTCGTAAATCATCCAGCTCCTCTGTGATCATCTGATACTGATTCCTCTCTAGCTTCTCAAAGCTGAGCGCCCGGGACAACTTCTGGTTCTCTCGTTTGTTCACATCCATTTGTTCTCTCTGGCAAAAAAAAAAAGATACATGACAATTTTTTTTTTTTTTGGACAGAGCAAAAAGGAGTGTTGTAATTGCTGTTCGTTTCTGCATGTGGTTATATCTGAACAGGATCCAAGTGAAGTTATGCAGACATTGAGAAAAAATTTTCACTTGCATGCAGAGGGACAGTCTAATGAAACATATTTTTTCCCATTCACATTTTTTAGTTAATATTGACTTACATGTTCAATTTGGACAAGAACAGTTTTAAGTTGACATGCCCATCAGATCATACACCATGTGTCTTGGACCCCTAAAATTGCCACATTTCACCAGCAAGGGCAATCTGTACTTCCTGAAGATTTCCAAGGTGTAAATTCATGTCAACTTTGTGCAGGGCCTACCCGGTGCCACCAGGATCCAGGGGGAAGCCAACAGAAGCTTTGAAACTCTGACATCTCAAAAATCAATTTGCAACAAGGAACTTTGTACCTCAAGGGGATGTAAATTAGTAACGAAAGAATGTGTTACACATGGTGTTATGTTCTCAACCTCACCTAAAAATCCTTGTTTGAAATGTATATGCCATTTGCTTGGTACAATATATATATACCTACAATTTCAGACCACCCTTACTTTAAGCGAAAATGGTCTTCATGTTGCAGGTGGTCCTTAAAAACAGGCAAATTTAGCAAAGTAATAGTCTTGTGTTATGGAAGTGTGGACTTATAAAGACACGAATGAACTCAACAGAGACGGTCTTCAAGACAGCCACCCCTGCAGATTATTCTGCGGCCTGGGTCAGCTGGTATACAAATTGTTAAAATCTTTTTGTTTTCAGTCAAAATCGAGCGACTTTCTCACAATATCTGTCAACATCCTCTGACAAGAAATAGAAAAATTTCTTTTTGGGTGGGTAGGTAGGTGGGTGAAGGTACGATTATATATTTAACAAAGAAGAAATACATAAGTATTTATGGAGGTTATTGCCCCAAAATGGCAAAAATTAATACTGAAAAAATCCAAACTTTAAAATGCCAAATACTGGAGACTTGACAGGTATGTTTCACCAAAATTTGTTTGTTTGGAACCACAATACCAGTGCCCCTGCCGCAGCCTCTGGCTTCACAAGGCAACCACGGCCATTGCACCACTTCTGGGTAACACCAGCAAAGCACACAGTATGCCCCTTTTGCAATAAAGCAATTTGTTACATTTTGAACAAATGACTTTCCTCTTTCTCAGGTGAATTAGAAAGCAATTGGACATCATTTCTCCATTCTCATTCTTGCATCCATGATCTTATCAGCAGAATCGATCTCAACTTTCACCTATACCATGGATAGTGTTTCTACCCAATATGAACCAGGAGAAGTAGTCACTGTAACATCAAGATCTTATCGTGCATAATGGTCAGTCCACAAACAAGGGGAGGGGGCAACCTGTACTTGTTTGGAGCCAACTGTCAATTCACAGTTCGATGGAAAGAGATCTCTGACAGGTCGGGCTGACATTCGTCTACATCCAGGAATTTCTGCCTTTTGTCTCCGATCAAGCACATGACATTGCTCTTACTTTGACCAGTTCCCCCCACAGTGTGAGTGGCTAACAACTGAGACGACCTTTAATGGGACCATTTAGATATGCCACATAGCTGTGGCACAACAGTCGCTGGTGTACATTTGAAATGAAAAGTGCAAAGCCCGCAAGTACGCAGCTTTGAAGTCAGCCTGACACAAAACATCCAAAATCTAGCAACTTTCAAGCAAAACCCGAGTTTTTCAGGCATGATAACATCAAATTTATCTGGTAGTAACTGTGCTTGTCGAGGCCTACAATTCATACTTCTCATCCACTGATGCTTGTAGAGTAAGTCACTATTACGCGCTTTGAGAATGCTGGAGAAATATTTCACATGGTTGAAGGGGGAGAGTTTTGTTTGCCACCAAATGCTATGTTGAACACTGCTGAATAAGCCTACACATAAACTGGGCTGTTTTTCCCTGACAAATGTTACCTGCCTTATCTTTTTTGGCTACCCTGATGACCAAAAATATTGGAAAAAGTGATGTGGAAGTTTCAAACTGTTTCTCATATTAAAGATATCAACTGTGCTTCATCACCGTACACAATTAAACCTTAAAGCGCTGATTTAAGTCCGAGACAACATCTTTCCTCGGAATACTTTGCACGCAAAGTGTCCCAAGTAAAGCTGTTGACTAAGACTACTTTGTGCTTGAGACTAGGCTTGCCGGTGTTTGAATGAAAGGTATCTTCATGAGGAATTTGAATCTTTTAACCATTATATGATTAATGATAATGAGAAAACGACTATAGCCGTGATTAGCACTTTAAGGGTTAAATCAGCCAAAAATCTGACCACTTTACCATGTATGTCCCTCATGAAAATGGGTATTTTCTTCCACATGTATAATTTTTTAAAAATTACTTTGTGTCCCTAAAGATCTTAGCTACTTGACCTTGACATGGCATTTTGAATGTTGACATCCCTGTGTGATAATTATAAATCTTTTGAAAATCAGCTTTTCTTTTTCCTTTTTAATGAAACAGAGATGCCTTACTTGTGAACCTCGAGAAAATAACTTTTTCTCTAGTTTAAATTCTGAGCCTAAATACTGTAAATTGCTTTAAGGACAGGCAAGACACCAAAAATAAATCCCACTTTAATTGATCCTAGCTCAAAATGTGTTTGTGTTAGGATAACAAATCATTTATGTGTGTAATCGTCATACTCCAAAGAATTTATATGTCCTGTATTTGGGTGTCTATGTTAATTGTTGAATAAACAATTGAAAGTTGACTGCAAAGCATCCACCTCATAAAGGGCGATACAAGTCAATAATTATTTGTGATAAAATCATAATTACACTTGCATCTTAATCCTGACATATTGGTAACAAAAAAGTATCCTGCAATTTTATATGTTTGGCTTAGTTTTTCTGTTATCCATCCTCAAAATTTGACATTTCAATTTCCCTTCTGATTTCCAGGATGTTCATTTTCTTCATTTCATAGAAAAAGAAATAACTTTTTCTCTAGTTTAAATTCTGAGCCTAAATACTGTAAATTGCTTTAAGGACAGGCAAGACACCAAAAATAAATCCCACTTTAATTGATCCTAGCTCAAAATGTGTTTGTGTTAGGATAACAAATCATTTATGTGTGTAATCGTCATACTCCAAAGAATTTATATGTCCTGTATTTGGGTGTCTATGTTAATTGTTGAATAAACAATTGAAAGTTGACTGCAAAGCATCCACCTCATAAAGGGCGATACAAGTCAATAATTATTTGTGATAAAATCATAATTACACTTGCATCTTAATCCTGACATATTGGTAACAAAAAAGTATCCTGCAATTTTATATGTTTGGCTTAGTTTTTCTGTTATCCATCCTCAAAATTTGACATTTCAATTTCCCTTCTGATTTCCAGGATGTTCATTTTCTTCATTTCATAGAAAAAGAACGAAGTTTAAACTTTGAAAATTGCTGGATCCTTTTTGCAGTTCAGACATTACAGAATCAAAAGCCATTAACCAGATTAAATTTCGCCCAACTGTTTTCTTGGAATAAACATTCTTAGGTGGGGTTCTCGTCCTATTATCCTTTCTCAGAAAACAAGCTTCAAAGGCCTTTATGTTTATAATTTGCCTCTGACACAATACCGTTTGCTGAAATTTAAATACACTTTCGGGTTGCCACCTAATTTCGTGGTGCTGCCATGATACCACTCTAGTTTTGCCATGGGCCGTTGCTACCTGTGGCCATGTGACAAACTGTTACGTATGATTGATGGGTGACATCGTTCTGCTGGGCGGCTGAAAACCAAAAGAGTGACACATGGATGTTCAGATGTCCACATACCTCTGTGGGTTTTTTTGTGTTTTTCTCATATTTCTATTTTAGTTAGGACCTTGAAATTTTGCCAACTTATAGAAAGGGTATTTATCTTGTAAAAACTGTTGAAATCTCAAAATCACCCATCCAAAGGTTTATGGTGTCTAACCTGTCCTTAATGGTGCTGTATTATTATTTTTGCTAATTTCGTTGAAGGCATAAAGCCGTGAAAATAAAAAACACCATGAAATAGTTTTTTAACATTGGTATGGAGATGAATACAAAAACTTGTTCTTTGCTAATCAGAACTAAAGTCTCGCTCTTCTGAAGTACTATAATGATTCCAGATTCAATTATCACAAAAAGGGCCAATTGTACAAGTACCAGCATGCTTCCATTTGCAAAGAAAAAGAATAGTCAAAGTCAACAGCTTTCCTTGGGCTGCAATGTGCGTAAAGTGTACCAAGGTAGCTGTTGACTCAGTCCAAAACCTAACACTGCAAAAATCAATGCTATGTCCCTTGATCATCACATACTTTTCAATTTCAGTTTTCTCTTCAAGGCAGAAGGGGGTGACTAGAATGAATGTCTGCAAGTACACACGAAGCATTCAGTTTGTCTTACCAAACCTCAAGTCACTGACCTGCCTTGTTGCCTTTACAACCGAGCACCTTGAAGGTTGTATCTCCTTCAAATCAGTATCCATGCTTCCTAACGTTCTTTGAGTGTATCCCTCCAACATTGATAACTATACACCACACACTGACGTAAAAAAAGTATCTCCATATACATCATGATGTGTGTATTTCCAGGTGAATGAGTGGAGAATGTGAGTGCGCATAAGTACAGGGCCAGTTGTAATACGGTAATGAGCAGTGATTAGTGACCCACAATTTCTCCTCTTGGACTTACTACCTCTGCTCTTCAGTCAAACGTTAAGCTCTGTACCTACTCAACATGTATCTTGTGGATAAAAGTCTCATCCTGATCCAATAGACCTGCCACAAAACCTGGCATTACAAATATGGAATTGGCTTCTACATGTGCAATATAGCGTTTTTTTCCCAGCTCCGGTTTTTTTCTTTCTTCGCAAAGTGGGGGCTTTGGTTAAAGTGTTGCATGTTTGTAAACAAAATCTCTCCTTCGAGTCGTGAGCATGAATGACCCCCTGTTCAGAAGGCTAATATGGTAATGGGTTTTATATCGTTAAATTGTCCCAGGACAAGCCCCTATTTCATACAAGGTTGCATAAAGACTTCCAAATCCTGTAAGTAGGAACACTTTTATGTGTCCCTGAGGGGCTTGGTACATAAAGCATGAGCCACTTAGTACTGCAGTACCAAAACATGTAGAGAAGAACAGGCACTGAAAGTAATTCAAGTTAGTGCACATTGTGCAAGGCATATCTTGTCGCTTGCCTGCTTAGCCCGTCACATTTCTCTACAGATGCTTACCTGCTGAGCTTTCCATATATCTGTGTTGCTTTTTATGAGTTCCAAATAGATGACTAAGTTAGTGTAACAAAAAGTAATTATTAAAAAAAAACAGAACAAGAAAACAGCATTCGTAAAAGGATTCACCGTCTGCCTCTGCAAACTCTTTTTTCCCTGATATCATACTTCTACGGAGCCCTAATTCAACTGCCATTTTTCCACTCTAAAATTCTGTATTTTTTAAATCTTTAGGTCCATATGTCAGCTGAGCCATTACTTGCCAGGCAATGCAAAAACCACTGACAACCTAATGCTCTGCCGACATGTAACCAGCAGACCAGCACCAGAAAAAAAAATAATTTCCTGAAATGCAATCCCACTATGACCTTGAGAAAGTAGGCCAAGGTCATCCACATTGTGAATATTTAACTTCCACATGATACACACCTAAGGTATATCTGGTATTATTGGCCGTATTTCTCAACATTTTGAATTTTGTGTCTTTTACTCATGTGCTTAATGACACTGTACATTTTGTAGTTTTATCTCAATTTATTGTCACAATGATGCGCTTAATGTGCTTTTGATACCTTAATACCTGTTGCAATTTAAACTACCATAGGCACCTCCATGACTCCACACTTCAAACTTTTATCTCCATCTAGTTCTGGTAATGGTATATACCTATACACACACACACAAGATGCAATAGAATGACCATCACAAAATATTTCCTCAAAATGCATTTCCTCTGGGACCTTGAAAAAGAAGGTCAATGTCATCTATTTCATGCAACATCAAACTTCTGCATATGATAAACATTTGTGGTATATCTACTATTGTTAGCTTTATTCTTTTTTTTTAGCATATTGGACTTAAAGTCCTTTACTACAGTGCTTAATGACCTTGATAGGTAAAGGTACCCAAATTGAACAAAGTTTGACCACAGGCATATTTAGTGTCAAGTTTGTAATTCCCATCTCAGCATATTATTACAATAATGAATTTAATGTGTTTTGGATACCACTGATGTTAGTTCCACTTGGATGTTTTTCATCTCTCACTTTTTAAACAGTGCTCGTCACATTCACTCTTTCAGTGCCTCATTTTGGACTGAGTAGCAGCTTTCCTCAGTGCATTTTGGGTGCATTGCACCCAAAGTGCACTGAGGAAAGCTGTTGACCTAGACTATTATCTTCTATGTACAGGCATGCTGGTACTTGAATCAAAGGTCTTTTCACAAGGAACATGAATCTAGCACCCTTATTATAATTCAGAGCAGTTTTGCTTATTAAAGTAGTACGACTTTAGTTGCAGTTGGAACTGAAACAGTTAAACCAACAGGACCTCCATTCTTTGCACCAATTCTCAGCGACCCCTTCCAGCTTCTGTGTTGTGCCACACAGAGTCTCTGTCGTCGGGTCAAAACAACCAGGCCTTATGTGTGGACAAACATCTTCACATTTGCAAGCGTTTCGAAAAGTCTGCAGGCTATAAATGTACATATTTTGTGGCATTTAAGTTCTTTTGGAGAAAACGTTATTTTCTGAGAGAAAGGAGCAGCGCAACTGGAAGACTGCAAACTAAGGCAAGTGGTCTCGCTAGAATTACAGTGCTCAAGGTGTGTAATGATCCCGTGGCCTAGCAAATTTGTCACTCGCGCATCACAGCCAGGACGTCTTGGCATGGCACTTCAAGATATATGGGGATGTAGCCCTATATGTCATCTAAGCTCTGCCGTAACTGCACCCTGTCATAATGGACACTACCAATAACCCTGGTAAGCTTTGATAATTCCGCCCCAGGCCATGCTTTGCCAAGCAGACCTTGAAATTTGACGCCTGTGTATGTATACACATACACCTCTGATGATGGATACTATACTCAGTTTTGCCAGCTTGTTTTTTTTCTTTTTTTTTTTCACTGCTGGGACCATTACAACTGTTTGGACTTGAATAGTTTATGTCTGCTTCTCTGGTGTCATATACACCAATGCCACTGACAACCTACAAATTCTAAAAATTTAAAGTGTGTGGGTGTTTTTTATTTAATGGTGAATTGAACTCAGGTTTTTCTGCTGTTTTACAAAGCAATAATGTGAAGCTTCTTGAAATATAAACAAATAATTACTTCCACCACGTGGTTACTACGTTTATGTGATATAACCAACAGGACAGCTCTACACAATACTGCAGCAATAACTAATGAATTATCCCTGTTTTACACAATACTGCGACAGTAACTAATTAATGATCCTTGGGTTTTTTTTCCTTCTTCTTTGACTGAATCGTCGTTTAAAGTATGGTTCCTGGTTATCTTTCTTGGACGATCCCAGATAAGAAATTTCTCCATCAATTTACATGTTACCTGTGGCTGCTCAAGTTTGTCAAAAGTGCTCACATGTAAACTTTTATCTGCTTTAACGTTTTTACTTCTACATGTATTTATTTTGGACACATTTTTTGTGAGAATTGTCAGGGCACGTTGCAAAAAAATTGCAATTCTAACCCTAAAGACCTATCATGATACAATGTGCCAGGTCAACAGCTTGGACTATTTCAGTGCCAAGTTTTGGACTGAGTCACCAGCTTTTCTCAGCACGCTTTGGTGCCATGCACCCCAAGGGAACCCAGGAAAGCTGTTGACCTGGACCATTATAGACACTGGAACTATAGACTAGGCACTCTGGCTCTTGGATGAAAGGTCTTTTCACAAGGGATATGAATCTGGCATCCTTATTATAATTGAGACCAGTTTGTCTGAAGCAGGCCTTTACATTGCAGAAGTGTGACTTTTCACTGGCCTTAAAAGCTCACCTAAAATAACTGAGGTATGCTCCTAAAAGCACACCTCAATTTTGCATTTTAGTACTCTGACTAAAGCAATAGCTCACCTACAGTGATTTGTGGCACGCTTTTTTCCAGCTCACCATCGATTTTTAGATGTGAAGGCCTGCTGAAGTAGTTCAAATTTAAGTCGCAGTGGGCATTGAAATAGTTAATGCTCCAAACCTGTGCCAAAGAAAGCTACTGACTTGGTCTTTCTCTAATAAAGCAGGGGTCAAAGAATTCTCTACTTGTAATGAGCCAATGCAGTATTTTCTGGGGATGAATCACAGAATTGTTATCCCCTTCTCATTGTGCCCAATGCTGTGTGACAGCCGACACTGCACATGAATATTATCAGAATTATCACGATTTACTTGGATGGAGTCATTTATCTTTATGTGGCAAGTTGTTGATTCACACCATTGTCATCTCCTCTGGAAGGACAGGTATGCTGGTATTTGAATGAGAGGTCTTTTCACAAGGAATGTGAATCTGGGATCCTTCCAATAATTCATATGATCACATTTCTTTTTTGTGACAAGTGCTGATGCAGTGAAGTGTATCTCAGCTTATTTACACCACCAGAGCAATCAAACAACAAACACACAATCAGTCCTAGTTCTGACAAACAGCTGCCGTGCACCCTGAGCAAGCAATGGCTTGACATTACATCACTGTGTAATAACGTTACGGGGATGTAACGGTGCCTCCCCAATGTTAGTATATATTTGACTCGGGAAACCAAAACTCGAGTTTATAAGCCGCACGAGTGTCACTGGTGCACATCCGCCACATGTGTTGCTGATGTATTAATGCTAACATTTCCTGCCTAAATGATATTTACACATTAATTTCAATTCCAATGTTCTCAAATTTGAGCATCAAATTACTAATTCTTATACTGAGTCAACAGCAGTCCTCTGCACTTTGGGTGCTGTGTCAAAAAATTAGCAAGAACCGTTGACCTGAACCATTTACAGTACTTTCTCTGTAACCTATTTTAGACTAGGCACATTGGCTCTGGAATAACAGGTCTCTGTGCAAGGAATTTAAAGGTGGAATTATTATTACAACTTTTCAGAAAAGTGTGGCTATTGTCATGACTAGCAGGAGCACACTGTCACAAAGCCACAATGCCACATGTTGACAGTTGGTATCTTCTGTACATGGGGGGGGGAGAGAGAGAGAGAGAGAGAGAGAGAGAGAGAGAGAGAGAGAGAGAGAGAGAGAGAGAGAGAGAGAGAGAGAGAGAGAGAGAGAGAGAGAGAGAGAGAGAGAGAGAGAGAGAGAGAGAGAGAGAGAGAGAGAGAGAGAGAGAGAGAGAGAGAGAGAGAGAGAGCAAAAAGGGTACAGGGAGAGGGAAGGAGAGAAATGGAGAGGGATAGAGGGGGGAGAGGGCAAGAGGGAGGGAGAGAGAGAGAGTGAGAGGAGGAGGAGGAGTGAGGGAAGGAGAGAGAGGGAGGGGAGGGAGAGGGAAGGAGAGAGTGACATTCTCTCTCTCTCTCTCTCTCTCTCTCTCTCTCTCTCTTTTTTTTTAAATAACAAAGGTATTTTTGTGCAATTACTAGGGACTATTTTTGTGCTGAAGAGACAACTTTGGTGCAGCAGAAACCATTTTTGTGTAACAGGGACAACTTTTTTTCTGCAATAGGGATATTTTTGTGTAAGAGATCATATTTGTGCACTGACAATCAATTTTTGCGCAATAGGGACCACTTTTGTGCAATTGAGGCCACTTCTTGTGCAACCGTGGGTGTCAAGAATGAGACCAACGCATGCCCTCTTGGCACGGGTCGTGTTTTTTCACCTGACAGTAACATCTCTTAAGACAGCATCTACCCTATTATTTTTCTGCTATCTTCACATGCGTGCACACACCTCCATGCGAGCTCTGGTTGATAAACTGATCAAAAACAAAGTTCAGTGGCACCCTAGCCTCCCAGTCACCTGCAGATGTTACATGGGGTGACCAGCAGCCCCCTTAGCCAGGGTCCACCAGGGTGCATGCCCTCCCTCCTTAGTTCATTAATCAATCTCACGTCAGGCCTGTCTTCATTTGGTCAACTATTCACCTGATGTATAGCACTTGTACCCTGCTCTGTAGTCGCATAATAACACGGCTACAGGGGTAGATGTGCCTATTCTAATCTGTCAACACATTAACCAACCCCATTTATTTGCCCTTGTTGCCCGCTCTGTACCTCCTGACTGACACACCCTGTTATCTGGCCAGCACTTTTCTCAACCTCTATGTCATTTGTTCCTTTATTGAGTTTTCAATGTTGAAAATTACCATTTAAAGTACATTCTGTGTTTCTATGGTAGGGGGCAAGCAGTACGGGGTGGACCCTCTCCAAGTCATTGTCACCTGGAGGCTCTCTGTGGGTTTAGTGCCCACAACTGCAGCAAAACAAAGACCAGCACTTGAGCTTTACATAAAACTTTTCTTTGGCCACTTGTCTGGACCTTCACGTTATGAAAATTCTGCTCCCAGACAAACTGAACAGCTCTGACCTGCCTGTCAGTCAAAATTCAGTGGTCTGCGGCAATATCTTTGGGCAATGTTTGTAATTGGCTGAGATAATTCAGCGCCCCTCTAGAGAGAAAATGCAACTCTCTCCTATGGCCACTCTCAACCCCATTGGGTAAAAATCAACTCCAGGTAACCATGGCAATGAAATTATGCAGTGCCCATGGTAACAGCTTTTTACAGATTTCAATCACTCACTTGGTCTCTAATCTTTCCCATAAAGTATTAATTTTAAAAATTTGCATACCTTGCTTGCAAGTCACTTTTTGAAACTTCAGAATTATAACAAAGACAATTTTTCATATAGCTCAACATCTTTTTTATAATAAATGCCCAAACCCCAGGCCTGAACTCTGCTATTCGTCAGTGGCACATCTTCAATTTTTAAGGAGTATTTGGATCTTTAAGATTTTCAAAGGTTAGCCAAATATTTCAAAATTCGAGACAACCAAATGTGGCAGACAATTTGCAGGATGGGGTCAGGACAGCAGTGTGTGTCTAACATGATGCCACTGTGTCCAGTGAGGCAGTGTGTAACTGAATGACAATTTAACAGCAGATACCAACCAGTCGGGTGTTATCCTCATTCAGTTTCTTGATCTTTTCTTCCAGGTTCCGATTGATCGAGGTCAGTTCCATATTTTTCTCCAGGAATTTTCTGTTCTTATCCTGGGTTGGGCGGAACTTCTTTTCAAGCTCTTTGACCTTGCGCAGCTGTAAATATATATGCACATAAATCAGTTATCAAACATACCACAAATACATAGAAATTAGTTTCTCCTCATGTCTTCATAACTGACCACATCTTCAGGTGTCCTCTGGTCCAAGCAAATTCAGAGAAATAGATCCCTTCAGACCACTACAACATGCATCTGCAATGAAGAAGTTAAGTCTTCCCATTGGACAGGTCTCTCTTGTCAATGTGTTTTGAACAACTACAAATTACTCCACACAAGTTATACCATTTTCCTCACATTCCATCCCATAATATTTTCTCACTGCATTGTTTTCATGGTTCATGGGTAATTTCCTTTTTTGCCCCATTCAAAACCTTTTATTCTATTTCATGCTGAAAGTCAGTCTTAACCTTTTCCACCTCATACTTGGTCAAAACCGGTTGGTAGTCAAGTGTTGTCTGCATTATTGTATATTACCAACTACAACAGTAATGAATATTAATTTGAATGAGAATTGTAGATGAGACCTATCAAGATAATATGACCCACGTCAATGACTTTTCTGGGCATAGGTTGGGTGCTAAGTGCCCAACCCATGCCAAGGGAAGATGATGATTCAGTCTCAATTAAGGGGGGGGGGGGGGGTTAAGGTTAAACAAGAGAGAGCTGTGTAAATAGCCTGTCCTCAGCTGACATTGACATTCAACCCATAATGTCCTATTCTGGTCCAAGGGATGAGGATTTTGGAGAGGGAAGTCAAAAATGTGAATTTCCATTGAAATCTCCATTGACTTACATTGTAATAGGAATCCATGCATTAACCGACAGACACCCATATTGAAAAATTTGTTAAAAATCAGGGATATAGAGTATCACCACCTAGTGTACACCTTTTTTTAAACATCCCACAAGCTACATTTCCACCAAGTTTCAGAACAACCCGAGTGACGGTTTTGGAGAAGTTGAAAATAGCCTTAACATGCAAAAACTCATACAAGAGGCTCATGGGCCTAATGCTCTGCTGGTACCGTGGCTATATTGCACCTCTTCATTTCAAAGTTGTGAGTCCTCAAGTGGCTTCTGAACATATAAAGCTCATGTACATTTAGTGTATAAAATGTCCACCAGATGGCGCTTCCCTCTACCTGTAATCATAGCTTACTTGTGCAATTCCTGTGATGGATATTGTTGCATGTGCCAAGACAACAATGAGTGAGTTCTTAACTTTGTCCTCAGTGACCTTGGGACAGAAGATCAAGGACACCCAGATTATGTAATACAAGAGGCCCATAGGCCTGGTGCTGTGCTGACATTGCCATTGATGCTCAAGCTACACCCTGCCATTACAAAATGACCTCTTTCAACTTTACAGGCATGATGACCTCACAAAAATAGGTCAAGGTCACTGATATGTCAAATTCTAGCTTTGGGCATTCTCTATATACACTATAAATTTGGTAAGTCTGATCCCATTACTTTTCTAAATATGGAATTTTACATCTTAAAACACTTTTCGGCTCATAATTTCCATCAAATTATACGTGGGACCACTAAGCAACTTAGACTTTGACCTCCCCCACAATCCCACCACATTTGGTGAAGATTTGCCAAAATTAAAGACACTAGAGTGTTCACAAGATTCTCACATTTTGACCCCTATATTACATAATGTAGGTGGCACCACCAAAATCGAAAAAGGCCTAAATTTTCATACACCCTGTAAGTCCTGAAAGTGATATTGGACTAACTTGAAAACTGTGTATAGTATCACGCATAGAGCCAAAGTTTACGGATGCCTCCTTTCCAACTTAAAAGCTTCATACACTATTCCACCATACCGACACTGGTATAAATACAATTTTTAGCACCATAATGTTGACTAGAGGTGTTATGAGGTAAAGTGTACTAAGGTATTAGCTGAAAGCCACCTCTCCCACTGTACTGGATGAATATTGAAAAGAAAGAAATCCTGCAAAAAGTGAGAATGATCATGGTTTTCCGACTTAAGACCGACTAGAGAAAATTCTCTAGGTGGGTTAAGGATGCTTTACCCCGGTTACTTTCCCTCTTACCACTCTAAACACTTTGAGTCCTAAACTGTCATTTCAAACTCCATCTTGACACAATTTGACTAATGTTCTTGAGTTAGTGTTGTATTTATTAGGTATTTGGTCATATTTCTGGAAACATTTCAACCAAGTTTTGTGTAGTTGTTGTTTTTTATAACCTTTGTGTTGTGTTTATGCAACAGACAGACTTGAGCCGTCGCATAAGCTCCGCGACCTTTGGTCAGTAAAAAAAAAAACAGAAAAAGTCACAGCACCACCTCTTGAACAAATTAAACTTTGAAGATCCCCAGAAGTATCAGTATGCAATTTCCAAAGAATTGGCCAAGTGACTAGGGAGAAGAAGATTTTTGAAGATTTGGCACAAAATGAACAAAAAATAAAATCATAAAAAATCCAAAAATCATTGGAGCCTGACTTTTTTAACAAACTTGGTAGAGACCCACCAAAGGTACATCCTCACCAAGTTTCAAGTGAATCCAGCTGATGGTTTTTGAGAAGAAGTCCACATTGTGAATTGTTGATGCAGGGAAGCTCATGGGGTCAATGCCGGTGACGAGCGAAGGACCATCCTGTAATCTCAGCCGACTGACAATTAAGTCAGCAGACGTACAAATGAATACGTTGTCACATTTATTGACATGGTCTGCATAGCGCATTAAATCTCTCTTTATTGTGCATTTGTTTATTTTTCTGCAACAAAAATGTTTGATGCCTCATTTTTTGCAGGGCAACACATTTCTGACAATCGGCTAATTTCACAGTGCCTGAAAACAGCTTTCTAATGTCCCATTAAATGCTTCAATCTTGGTATATACAAGTGTGTGATGTTATATGTGACTCAGCTTGCACCTATAAAATAGGCCTCAAGATGACACAAGTAAACATACATGTGTATGTTTACATCTATATACATATAACATTCTGGTTATTGTTAACACAGTCTGGGACAAGCTTTACGGTATTTTTGATAAACCTCCCTTGTTATTATATTAGTTCATACCCATTTCTCAATGAAGAAACATTTATAAAATATAATGTATATTAACTCATTTTGGCCTCTTACAACTGCATATAGTTGCTTTAGCATTTTCTCCTCGAGAAACCTGTCACATCCCTATATCAGCTTAAGCCCATGTATTGCTTCAGGCTTTGGCTGTGGAGATGACGTAAGTATAAACATGTATTCTTTGACCACAAGATAGACCATGACTTCCAAAACAAAGACAGCTACTACACTCAAACAAAGACACGTATTATATTCAGGAGATGAAACGATAATACACCTCACAGTCTCTCATTGTTTATTCATGAGTGCATGTGACATGCATGAGATAACTTGTTTTCTTCTTTTCTGGCGAAGTTTTAAATCATGATTTTGACCTTAGCTATTTATTCTGCTTGCATGACAGATAGGGCAGGGCATCATTTTTACAATCTTAGGTGTATGTGTCATTTTTCAGAAGAAAACTTCCAATTGCCCCAGGATACAATACAATACCAGAGAGTCAATTACACAGGCCATCAACTTTTAGATGTAGTGTCAACAAGACAAAGCACCACCCTTCAAAATGTCTTGTATACAAATGATTAACTTAACACTTTTACTGTCTTTTTTTTTCTTTTTTGAACTGCAGATGAACACAACAGAACAAGTTACGTAAATTGTGTCCTTTACAAAGACAAAGGTGCCCAGTCTACACTGAAGGTGCTTCGTGTAATAAGATATGATTTGTTTACTCGGCCACTTTATTCATAGACTGGACTGAAGAACATAATAATAATGATAATAAACAATGTTGCTGCTGATGATTGTGATCTTATTACATTAATTTATTGCTGTTTTACCTGTTTTGTTATTGGTGGTGTTATCATTATTGCTATTACTGTTATTACTGAGTGAATGCAGTTTGCCTAGCTCTCCTGCAAAGCCACGATTCCGTGCCCTCACGGTAGGTAAGGCATCAAAGTGATTGTACCCTGACAACCAATCAAAACCTGACCTATTTATAATTGTTTTGCGACCGCACAACAGACAAATCTTGAACCAGCAACCTACGACACCCATCACCTATTAATAAGATAGTTCGAGCCTTACAACCAACCATGACCTGAACAATATGTGATTCTTCCCTTATAATCAATCAGAACTTGACCCATGAATTATAATGACTCTAGTCACTATCTTAATAATCCATGCCTGACAACCAATCAGAAGTAGCCATTGGATTCCAAAGGGGAGCAGTCAGAGCACCAGACACCAGCTATATCTGTATGTATATGGAATATGTAACTTGAAACAGTGCTTTGTCACAGAATTTGATGAATTTTGGCAAAGCTTTGGTTCCTGTGAGTGCCTGCTCCTGACAGCATACAGAGCATCACGCGATCACCGACTTTGATCTAAACTCAATGTAAATTGACTGAATAATTTTCTGTCCTGAACTTAGAAATGCGCTGTGTCAACACATATATTCACACTGCATAACTTTTATGATGATGGAGGTCAATAAATCATCCAAATTTCAAAATATAAATAACTGATTTGGTTTGCCAAAGCAGTGAATAAATGCATGGTCTCACCTGAACGGGAGCACGGGCCCTGGGCTCGGCTGTTCTTGACAGCCCTCGCTGTAGCGACTGACTACTGGTAGGCATCCTCGTGTACATGAATGTGTATACCCTAGCACACGCTTACATCAAATATGTCAGGACTGTGAGGAACAACCATGAGGCCAGCAATGTGTAGCCCGTGCGCTTCCTCCCACAAGTACGATTTCCATCCTTGGTGAACTGTTTATTACCAGTGTAATGCTTTTCCTCTCTCAAATATTTATCAATATGCATGAAAAGTAGTCATGTTTAACTGCATCACGACAAGATAATGGTAAGACCTGTAATATGTGAAATTTGACAGTTTCCCTTGTCTATATCTAAATAAGGGAATTCACAGGTGAAATACTCCACTCCAAGAAGTTATCCAATCTATATACGCATATGAACAGTTAGCATAGCCTGCTGCCTGTTGCTAATTCATATACATATATTCAGTCACAGCGTGTCTTCTCTGAAAAGCTGCAAGGCACCAGTTTAAAACACTCCTGACTTTTGCGGACTCTGTCACGAACCACTCCTTGCTGACATCACAGTCATCCCACTGGACTCCACATTCTATGAGATATTTACACTTATCATCGATGGACCTTTCCAAAACTTATCCAACTTGTCATCTTCCCCTATTCCCTACTGTTGCCTAAACTGATTGCGCATCGAGTTCTCTCAACAATTTCCTATACTTCTGATTGACATGAAACAAGGACGGGGCACTTCCTGCCTACCACAACACATGCCAGCCTGACATCTTACAAACATAAACATGACTTCAGGTCAATCTGCTTTTCCTTGCAAAATGCGTAAAAGCGATCTTTTTGTTTTATCTGGCCTCTGGGGACATTGCTGCCCGCTAGGCCCTGGCGCTGTGGGACTTGTCTCTGAAAGCTGAAGATGTGTGTTTGCGATACAGTCCACTAGACATCGACAAAGCACAGCTGCCTCTGTAATTAAATCATTAAGTTTGCGGGCTCTGTGATTTCTTGTCTTGGCAACAGCTAGCTCCCGTGCAATGATTACAACTTTGTTTTAACCATTTCCTGTTCAAATTGTCCCAAAATGCCCGCATATAAATATGTCCGCTTAGCAACTTTTACAATGCACTATGTACTTAAGTATTTCTCATTCATGCAGAACATTTTGAATGTGAATTGTAAATGAGACTTAACGAGACGTCATGCTCCAGGTCAACAGCTATCCTTGGTGCAGGTTACGTGCAGTGCTGTTGACCCACTCCTATTCTGACCAGGAATGGGTTAATCAACTTTTTTTGTGAATTATAAATATATTCAAAGCATGCCAAGAAAACCTGCCTGCAGGCACTTGTGCGTGCCACAAGTTATCTCCGACCAATTTTGGTTTCAACTCTCAGTCTCTCACAGAATTGCAGGAAATGTGACAAAAAACTACAAAATACCAGATAACTGGCTGTTTTGATTCCACAAAAGGGTTAAATCCTGTTTCATCCACATTGATTCTTCCCCCCTGGAATTACAATGGAGTCAACAGCTTTCTTTGGTGTGGGTTGGGTACTACTACGAAAGCTATTGACCTGAGACGTGTGCTCTTCATAGGCCTCATCTACAATTTTCAAATTAATTTTCATTGCTGTTGAAATTGGTCAAAATCATATGAAGCAGAGGACATTTGACCACCAGCCGGTTTGGGCTGGTTGGGGGAGGGGAGGGGTCAATTTATGACCACATGTGACTCTCTCCAGCATTATTCTTAACCCTTACCAAACTTCCTGCTGAAAATGACAATTACATAGGGGTTCTCCGTCTCTCCAATAGGAGATGACCTGTCTTAAGAGACCACTCCAAAAGATGACCTGTCTTAAGAGAATACTCCAATAGGAAATAACCTGTCTTAAGAGACCACTCCAATAGGAGATATCCTGTCTTAAGAGACCACTCCATTAAGAGATAACCTGTCTTAAGAGACCACTCCAATAAGAGATAACCTGTCTTAAGAAAATACTCCAACCGGAAATAACCTGTCTTAACAGAACACTCCAATAAGAGATAACCTGTCTTAAGAGAATACTCCAACAGGAAATAACCTGTCTTACGAGAACACTCCAATAGGAAATAACCTGTCTTAAGATTACACAATCTTTATTCATTTGTCCTATCGGAGACTACTTGTCTTGAAAAGTCTACCCATTTGAGTCATACCTAGGTCTCAAAATATGATAACATCAGTTTTAGATCACTGTCTTAACCAGAAGACAATGTGAATATGTTGCAATTTCAGCCTCTGAAAAAATATATTTGTAACAGAATCATAAGGAAAAAATATTTCCTGCTTCACCAATCTTGTTCGAAATATACATAAGAAACTCACTATTTCATTTGCATGGCCTAGTATATACCCTTTGCCCTGTTCCATTAGCCTGCCTGCCCAGCATGCCCTACACTACATAACACTGACCCTCTTTTATCCAATATCCCTAGAAGTGCTATATTGAAGACTGAGTCAACAGTTTTCCCAAATGTTAATGACACAGGAAGGAAAGCTGTTGACCTGGACTATTCTTTTCTCTAGAAACATGGACATGTTGACATTTGAATAAAAGGTCTTTTAACAAGGCATCTGGATATGGAATCAGCATAACGTTTCAGATGGGCACAACTTGTGTGGTGAGCAGGGGCAAAGTTTATTTCCTTTAATTTTGGCCACATAGGTGAGAAGTCACTTTCGGGCAATGCAGCTTCCTACTTCCTTTCTGTGCGCTGATTTAATACTCACTTGATCACAGACTATATCGGTACAGTAAACACTACATGCACATTTTTGTCAAGTAAAAATGTTGTTTTTAAGAATGCTATTAACTAACACACAATTTATAAAAAAAAAAAAAAAAAAAAAAAAAAAAAATCCTCTGCATTCTAAACCTTCTGAAATTAAACCTCTCAGACAGCCATTCCTCCAGCGTGGTCCAGTTCCACATTGTCACAATGGCCTCCCATCACAGGACAAAACATGACCAACAATGACATAACCCGCTAACTCCACCACAAAGACCAAGTTCCCCCCATTACAACTAATTGGAAAAGGCATAGTATATTGAATTAACCCTTTTTGCCTTTAATTTCCCAAACCGGTGGTGGTAAAATGCCCTCTGCTCCAATGCTTTTAGTGTAAATTTTATTGTTAATGAAAAATAATTTAAACAAAAGCTGCAGACACATCTTATCAGAACAGCCTTAGGTCAACAGCGTTCTTTGGGGTAAGACAGAGGCCCTGGCCTTGGGAAGCTATTGACTCAGCATTAATTCAAGGGGAAAAGGGTTAAGTAAATGCACAGTGTGTGGAATTAAGTAATGTTCCACAACTGGTTTCCATTGCCAGATCACTGTGATATCTCATCTGAGGTGGCATGATTATGGAGTAATTACAAGTCAGCAGTCATAAAACTGGCACAATTCAATGCCCCTCTAGTTGGCGGGGACAGTCCACTGCCCAGGATCAAGCTATCTCTCCACTCCCTGACTGCATTTACTTTCCAGTGTACACATTTTCACAGGTCTCAGATTTCGAACATTTCACTGCTGCTGTTTTCTCCTGTGTACTCCTTTCTAGTTCAATACTGTGCATGCATTTATTTTCACTTGGATAAATTTTAACCACTGTATTTTGCTTTATATTTCCATTTAAGTTTGCATGGTTTTTGTATTTTTGACATTTCACTGTAGTTTTGATTTCATTATTTTTGACACAACTGCTAGTCAAACAATGTTAAAATACTATTTCACTGTGTTTTATATTCACAGCTCTGTGCCATCAGTGAAATAAGCCAAGTGAAGTAATTTACAGTATTTCACACATGCTTCCTATTAAACCTACGTTAAAAATACTACTTCAGTGGGTTTTGATTTTCAGTCCTGTGCCATCAGAGAAACAGATAAGGTGAAAATACAGCAAAATAACATGAATTCATAATACTTAGTTACTGTGTTTTTTATTTTAAGTCCTGCGCTACTTATGAAACAAAGTGAAATGTCACTGGAATGATCCTCAAACATCTGACGTATTCACGTAATAAGACAAGTCTTCAGGCACTTAACATCAAATTCCTTTGCCTTTCGACTCTTCACCTGACTTATTCAGATATTGGACACATTTACAGGGAACTGACGTCATTATAACAGGGTTTCACTGTACACAATCATAAAACTACAGCAAAATAAAGTCAATTTACAGTCTGTGAGATGCATGCTTAGTACATGCACTCAAAACAGCACTTTGTCAATGCAGAGTGTTAAAATTCTAGACATGAACCCAGTGCACCTGCATATGTGTACCTCTCACCAAAACTTTATGTGTTAAAACAGGATTTATGAATCTTGTTCTACAGTCACGACAGACTTCCGAGATCATTCAGAGAAAGTGGGACTGAGCTACTGAACTAGGTATCTACTTGCCTGCACAACCAGCCAAGCGCACTTCACTCTGCCTCTCTCTCCTCCCTTTAAAGAGGAGCCCAGGAAAATATGGCACTTGGGAGTCTCTTTAGGAGGTGGCCTTTACAAAATGATTTGACTTTCAAAATGCCAGCTGTCCCTTAAACCTTTCCAACTAAAACCGGCCAAAGCTGGTTGGCAGTCAAATGTTGTCTGCTTCAGCGTTTTAAACTAATTCCAACAGTAATGAAAAATAATTTGACTGAGAACTGTAGATGAGACCTATCAAGATAACATGCTCCAGGTCAACAGCATTCCTTGGTTTTGGTTGGGCACCAAGTGCCCAACCCATGCCAAGGAAAGCTGTTGACTCGGTGTGAATTCAAGGGCGAAAGGGTTAATGATCATCAGACACAGTCCCAGAAATTAGCCGAAACTCTGACCCTGTTCAGCATTTGTCCTGCATGAAGAATTAATTTTTTCTTCTATGTTCTTTGTTACTTCTTTTCTGTCCCCGAAGGGCATAACTGTTTGTCCCCCGAAATGGATTTTGGAACGTTGGTATCTCTGGAACACTCTGCTGCATGTTTGGTGTCTGTATCATCCAGAAACACGTCCCTGTGTGCTCTAAACATGCAGCAAAGCTGCTCCAAGACAACTTTTCTGCTCCCGTTTGATGGGTGACTGGACCTGAACAGCTTGTGCCTCTGGGGGCCCATGAGTCGTGCTTTCTTATCACACTCTACTTTGAACTCGCAAGACCTGAAAAAGTGCTGTTATTATTTGCGGGGGTTTTTTTTCCAGAGCTGGGTTTCTCAAGTTAGCATCAACTGATCATAACAATACAGCTGTGATCAGAACCCAGAAAACAGATAGTGGACTATCGTCAATAAGGCGGCCTATCTAATTTGCTGTTAGCCACCAAATTCAATATAAGTTGCACGCAGCAACCAAAAAGGCCTAATTCTTTCATTTCCTTTTAAGCCTACATTGCCACCTCATACATAACACTGTCATCACGGTCCATCAAGCCTGGCATTACATGAGTTTACAAGAGCAAAAGCTTAAGACATTGAGAGGCTCAGCTGAGTTGACAAGTTAATTGGTGCCGCGTTACATTCTGAAGGCAATGTTTGGTTATCCCAAGTTGATGTGGCCAAATGACACGGTCTACATTTGCACATTGTATAACATAGCCAGCATCTATCAAGAATGGCCCTGGGGCTCTTTTTGATGCTCCTATTGTCGACTTCATTCTTGAGTCACTTTTAACTCATTGCCACATATTAATCTGGAATCATCGTGGGTATCGCATATTCGAATTCCTTGTAAAACGAACTTTCCGTTAAGTACCAACATGCCTGATCTGACCTCAGTGGTTCTTGCATTGCCTGATAAGTTACGCCACAACAGCAACATGACTTACCAGGCAATGCACAAACCACTGCCCCGTGCTTTTGTCACCATGGCATGGTATGAGTCAACCTTGTGCTTATGGATTCTGCTAATATGCCTTTTTCTGCCAAACTGTCAAATATCTTCTCCTTACTTTGACATCTGATCCAGAAAATGTACGATCTAAAATGTTAACATTTGCATTAAATTTACAATAAAGATTGCCCATCTGCATTGAGAGCTAAAGTCTTGTTGGATGGAAGAAACAGCATATACTTCTATAACAAATATAACTGCCCCCCACCTTTTGACTTTAACCCATGCTTCACAACATAAACAATCTGTCTCTCCTTGAATAATTCAGGAAAAGCCTATTCTCCCATATATTTTGGACATTGTAACATAAATTTCACATAACCTGATGACCCTGACAATTTTTTTTAACTGTCTGTTCAGCTGGAAATAACGGGGGGGGGGGGGGGTAAATGCATTAACAATAATTTAATTTTTTAATCATTTGTTTTTATTCCACACTAGTGGATTTAAAACTCCACTTAAATGCCTAAAACACAATTTCCAAGAAAATTGATACAAACTGAAACTAGACACCATAGCATATAGTCAGGTATCTATTATGACAATCCACAATCTCAAATAAGTATTTCTGCTTAACTTGTAAGTTTTCTTAGGGGCCAGTGTTTTTTTTTTTTTTTTTTTGTCAAGATATGTAATTAAATATGCTCATTATTGTGTTTTGGTGTTCGCTCCATGTTAAGGTATCATTTAAAACTTTTTCCATGCCTTTTATTTGCATAAGAAAAAGGTTTGCCATAATAAAGCTGACAGTCCAGACGCTGTGGACAATGTCCAACAGAGGACCTGAATATAAGCTCAGCTGACTGACAAGTCAGCTGAGCCAAAGAGGGCTGCCAAACAATATGCAAAAGTTGTATCTGGTGTCTACCTTTGCCCCTTTTTTTACTTTTCCCAAAAACAACAAATGTGAATGCGACAATGTATCATCTCAAAGAACCAAGACAGTGAGAAAATTGAAGAATATTTTCATATTTTTTCTTATATGTGAAACACGAAATTAGAATTATCAAAATCTTCCAAAAAGCGACACATTTTTTCTCCTCCTATTAAACTCTATATCTTAGGTTTTTCTTAACAGTTCTTCAAGAAAACTAATTTGTATGAAGCATGGAAAAGATATTCTAAATTATTCAAACTTGATATTCTAAGCTCAAATCACAATCACATTCATGCGTATCCTGCACTCCATATGGTCCACTATATTCTGCCAGTCCTCCGTACCCAATTTCCCACAGACCAGCTGGCCGTTGACAGTGGCCATCATCCTTTCAATTATTTATAGGTTCCATACAGTACACAAAGATTAATTAAAATTTATACAGTATCACGGCAAACAAACACATGACAAATTACACGTCACACATGTCACGTTATATATCCTTACCTCAGCGAGTTCTTGGAACAACCTTGGAGGATCCATCTCTCTTTTTTTTTTTTTTTTGACCACAAAAATATCCCAGCAGATTATTTTACAACACCCCCCATCATTCTACCATGTGATGACACTGAGTTCGACCGAGATGATCACATTTTGGCTAGGTTGATGTGCACAATCATAGTCCCATATTCTTGCTTTCGGATATTGCCTGTGTCAACTCTTCCAGCCGTGCATCGGTGGCACGTATATACAAACACCGACACCAGCGTGAGGTATGCTGATGATTACTTTACAAGCCTGTTAGACACTGTCACGATCTTGAAATATTTCCCTCTGTACACAATCCAGTACAGTATCATCACCATTCATTTGCATGGCACCAATCAGCTGCATTGTCTAAGTCATTGTTCGCAGGCATCGGTGCACGATTTAACGCTGATACCGCAGTGGGCTGGACCAATGGTACATGTAAATCCCATAGAGCATAATTGCTACATTTTCATCAGAGGTGTGATGTAACTGTGACTCTGTCCTTTAAACCCCTCAGTTTTACATAACCAAGTCATTACCTGCACAGGTAATATCTGAACAGGATGGATTATACTCAGACAAATGGCCTCGGAGGTGCCGGAAAGACAGGCACCACTTAGGCACATCTGTTTGCACATGATGATGGAACTACACATATAAGCTTTAAAATCTATGATCCGTGGTATACGGTTCAGTTCACCTCAAAAAAATGTTGAAATTTATTTTCCACTTACCACCAAAATGATATACATTTCTTCACCCAGCAGGACTAAAATTAATGTGTTTCCTTTTTTTTTCAAAGCATATCCATCAATATTCATGGTTGTTGCATTTGCTGGAATTCACAACAGCTCCCTGCACATGTTCACAATTTCAGATGGACCATTGTGTAAATATAGTGTGTAAATATGCCTCACCCTCTTGCTTCTGTTTGTTTGTTTTCTGTTATTTTTTTTAATGATACTGTGACAAGTATACATGAACTTGTCACTAATGGTTACTACATCCATAGCCCACAGGTCTGACGGTGCTTAATAGATTAACTCTGCTGATCAATTAACACATAAGAATAATTAGCCTCATTAACCAATCATAATTACGACACACCTAGTATATATACCTGCCATAAAAAATTTGGCTATCTCTCTGAGCATCTGAGCCTACACAAAATTGCTCAAGTGGAAGGATAAGTTGTACTACGTAAAGCCACTGAGTGCAATGATCACTGGATCCCCAACCTTACTTCACGACAGGGGATTACTATAAAGGAACAAAAATTAAATCAATCTGTAACAGTTCAATTAAAAAAATTTCTGTGAGTGGCAGTGTTGATAAATATAGTTTTAAACACATGCTACAAGGTTAGGCTATCTGGGTTCTAAGAATTTAACTTCCATGCTACTGCAATGCCCCAGGCAACATTTATTATTATAAAACGCAATGAACAATAACTTGTAAAGCCATTTTACATCTGGTAGATACCTCATTTACAAGTTAGATTCTTATACTTAATTAGTGTTTTTACCATCAACAACAATTTTTATTCCCTTCCACACCAAATGAAATTTTCAAAAGGACTTTATTTTCATTTTTTTTTTTTTTTTTTTTTTTGCATTTAAAATGTTACTGTACTGATTTTTATACCTCTTCCTTGGCCAAAACAATAAAAACTTTGCTGATTACTCCAGTGATGTAGTAAAGTGGTAATTTACAGTGCTTTGTCAGTAACTTGCTTTACTTGACAGAGGCAAAGACATTGGTTACTGTTTGGATTGCCAGGGCAAGTCATGGACCACCTGTTAAGAAGACATTCTTCTTATAATTGCGAGCAGAGAATCAACATAAATCTTACACACTAAAACATAAATCGTACAGAAGGTCATTTAGCCAGGTCACGTTACAAATGCAAATCACAACCTTGTGACAGCACCTGTATATATTTTTTACGCTAGTCTGAAGCACCTTGGGCGATATTAATTATATTTCTTCACTTAGCTGAAGGTCAAACTTATTTTACCCCTGGTGGGAAAAAATGCCTGTAACTCAGGTATGATTCGAAATAAAGTCTCGTTTGAAGAAAGACTCTTAAGGCAAATTTTTTAATACCCTGTTTCATGCAGATTAGTCTGCAAAAGGATTTTTTCCACTGTCATTCATCTTTGAGAGTACAGTGTACCATCAACTGATTGGTCTTAATTCTACCATTGCTGCGAAATTCTACAGAAAAATATCCAGTACAATTTTATCAAAATGCACAGTTACCCAACTGGCAAATCCATGTGAACTTGTAAAAACAAAATGGAAAGTTGAATTGGCATAGTTTTACAAAAAACAAAGAGTGACACTTACCAGGTCTGCCTTGTCCTGTGTCAGGGATGCACACGACTCCTCAAGCTTGTGTACCTGTGAGTTCAGCTCTGTGATCTTCTGGCTGAAGCGACAGTCCTTGTCTTCATCATCTTTGGATGACTGAAGAGGGAAGATAATCAGACGTTCAGAAAAACTCATCTTGAAATATGATATTATAATCTTCCACTTATTTTTTTCATTTTTCTTTTTCTTCCTCCGGTTATGCTGTCAAGGCTTCATTAAGAGGTGACTTCTGGTTTTATGCGTTCGTCCGATACGAAGCTATACATCCAAAGAGATCACTTGAACACTGCTGACTATCTTTGAAATTAGCCCCCCTAATTTGCATACAGAAACATTAACATGTACATTTCTATGTTATGACTGGCCAATTTAACCCCTGCTCTCCCATGACCTGGATTTAGACAAGACAGAACGTAACTGTGAGGCCCTGTCACTTATTTTTGTGTAAGTGCTCTTAAAATCAGTGTACATGTTGTATGACCTTGAAGATCAATAAAAAATGGATGCATTATCATCAAAAATCTTTGCTCAACACGTCTGTGTGTATATTATTTTAAATATCCTTCATTTATTTCCTGACTCCATTGATTTACGTCATGGAATGTAGATAGTTAACGATCAGTCTTGGCTTGGGTCAGCTTCCTCCAGAATAACATGAGTCCACCCAATGCCCTCCAGCATTTGACTTCTGACTTCCGGCATTTTAAAACTTCTTCACTACAAGTGCCATTTTAATTTGATGTTATTCCTTCGCTTATAATATTAAAGTCCAGTTAAGACTTTTCTCAATAATCACGCACCTGATTAAACCGTTAACATATGTTCCCATATTGGAGACTATAATGCTTGGCCAAGATACACGCTTGTATTTATATCTCTACCTACACGTTGCAAGTTCCTACCAGAGAACATGTAGTTAGGTGCATCAACATCAAATTTTATAGTCTGTGTACTTCTTGAAATTAAATTCTGAAGATCCCTGCAGGGGCACCCAATAAGCCCATGCATGTAAGGGACTGAATAAATATTTTGGGACTGAAACGTTGGGAAAAAGCCAATTAAATCTGGCCTGTAATTAAGCTACCTGCACAACCTGTATAAATCACTTAATTACATAACCATAAACTGTGTGGACAGTTCACATAGTCACACAATGACAAAGACACCAACTTGTCTTAAGATATGACCAAGTTAATTTCTGCAAATTTATGGCGATATCACCGCCACCTGACTGCTGATTAGAATCTTCATGCAAGCAAAGATCCACAGTCAACAGTATCGGCCTAGGAAACTTCACTACCCAGAGGTCACCACTGGTCATGGGGTTAACTTTTCACCTCCTTACTGGTCCGATACAGCAGGCTGTCCATGGTCATCTCTTCTGACGAGTGGAGACCTCTTTTAATTTAATTCCACCGAGTTTTTTCTGTTGCACTGATCAGCACTGTTGACCAGTACAATGGTGTACATGGAACTTTAATTCACAGCTTGTTACCTTCAATCAACTGCATTTCGAGACCCTTAAACTTGTTATTTTATTGCTGATGCCTTTAAAGACTACATGTATTACACTGAAGTGGTAAATCAGTTAAAGACAGAAACTGAGAAAAGTAACCTTACAAAATCAATAAATGTTTAAAGGGACATGTTACCGCTTGTCTGCCAGCTCGTGTACATTTTGAAATGCCCCTTAAGAATATTCTAATGTCACAGATGCTATAATGAATTTGAGTTCTAAGAAGGCTAGTTGTTTAGATGGGACTGATGTCAAATATTGGCATCTGGTTGTAGATGAAGTTGCTAAGCCTCTGTTATCAATATTTAATCTAAGTATGAAATCTAAAGTTTCCAGATTTATGGACGAATGCCAAAATAGTTCCAATTTTAAATCTGGATCAAATTTGCAGTGCTCTAACTGTCGCCCAATCTTAATCCTTAGTGTAATAAGCAAAATACTTGAAAGGCGTGTTCGTGCAAGCTTTTATGATTTTTTTTATTAAGATGCAATCTATTATGTTCCTGTCAGTCTGGTTTCAGCAAAAATCATTCTTGTGAAACTTGCTTAGTAGTCATGCTAGATACTTAGAATGATATGTTGGATGACGGAAATCTTGTTGGAACTGTTATGTTGGACCTGAAGAAAGCATTTGATGCAGTTAATCATGAATTACTATCACATAAGTTAACTCTTTAACACTGTAGTAATGACAGTGTACTTTGGTTCCAGTCATATTTATCTAACAGGTCTCAGCAAGTTTCCATTAATAAGACACTATCAACATCAGCACCTGTCATACACGGAGTACCCCAGGGCTTCATCCTTGGGCCTTTATTGTTTATACTTAGTGTTAATGGTCTAGTATTAGATTTGGATGAAACAGATTCACATTCCAAGGGTGTAAGTGTGTACCCTGATGACATCACAATGTTTTTTCAAAGGTCAAAATGTTAAACAGGTGAAAGAAAAATTAAGCAAGGAGCCTGAATGTGTAGATGAGTGGTGCAAAGCAAGTGACCTTTTTGTTAATCAGTCGACTAGTAAAGTTATGTTAGTGTGTCCAAAGCAAAAATCCAGATATCTCCCACTTGCTGACATGAATGTAAAGAGCAATAACTCTTAAGTTCCGAAAGGTGCCACACCATAAGGTTCTGGGGGTTATTCATCGATCAGTATCTCAGCTGGGAAACTCAAGTGTCAGCCATGTGTCAGAAAACTGCTCCTAGTTTGTCATCACTGAAAAGAATTAAGGATTTATTACCTTTCCATGTGAGAAAAAGGTATTACTTTGCATATGTACTACCACTGTTTGATTATTGTTGCACACTGTGGGGGAATTGTAAGTCACAATTATTTGCAAAAAATCAGAGGCTACATAAAAGTGCAGCATTATTAGTCTTAGACATTAAAGGTCAGTGGATCAGCAACTGACAAGCACTTGAAAAGTTGAACTGGTTGTCACTACAGAAGAAGACTGAATACAGGAAGTTGCTGTTAGTATACATATCTCTGAACCAATTGGCACCTGAATATATGCAAAAAAAAATGTTTATGTATGTGAAAGCCACACATTCTTGTCATTTTAGGTCTACAGTCTCAAATAATTTGTATTTGACTAAACCAACCACAGAATATGGAACTCCTTACCAGTTGAGGTAAGAGAATCCCCAAGTATTTCTTTTTTGGAAAAGAGATGTGCCTAATATTTAATGTCATCCAGCACATGTATTGGGCAAAGATTAAGATCATCATATCTGTATAGTATTGTATGTACATTGTATCAAAACATCTTGCTGTATTTTTGAGGGCCTCAGGGGAGATTAGTGAGGATTCACAAACCGAGTCACCCTCACGAAATAAAGTTATCTATATATATTTAAAATGAATGCATCCTTGATCCCCGATGCTCCTTAAGGCGTTTCCCTCCTTGATTTAAGAATGGGGTCACAACTGAGTCAACAACTTTCCTTCGGGTGTGGGTCTTGGCTATTAGATTATGCTCCAATAATACTCAACCCATCCCAAAGAAAGTTGTTGACCTGAGGCACAGTATCTTGTTAGGTATCACCTACAATTCGCATTCAAATTGTTTTTCATCACTGCTGAAATTAGTCAGAATCATTGAAGCAGACGGCATTTGGTCCCCAGCCGGTTTTGGCCGGTTCAAAGGGGAGAGTGTTAGAATGCAACTGTGACCACTTACTCATGTGGTCAAGGAAGTCATAATGGCCAATTAAACTTCACTGACTGCACTCACACTGCAATGACTTATTTTCCTGCAATATCCATGCTGAATGTTGCATGAATGACAAAAAAAAAAAAAGAGAGAGATTGTTCACTGAAACTGGACGCATTCCAAGCAGAAATGAATATAAATTTGTTCAACTTTTTAATGAGTAATCTTCCACAATCTCGCCACCACATTTGTAAAACCATGGTGTCCTACATTTCTCTATAAAACTTGGCATCTACATTACATACTGGCTGTCTGCACGCACACCAAGGTTCCCTTATGCAGAGGGGACAAACCTGAAAGGTACTCTGTGTATTCATGTTATAAGGGGGACAATAACTGACTGTACCACTGAGCCAACAGTTTTGTCTCCCATTTAACCACTTGGCGACTCCAGCAATGGTCACAATGGAATGAAACACTTCGGAGGAACCAGCCTTGTGAATGAGCCACAGCTGGCTTTTTTTGTATCCTCGGCCAATAAGTTATCTTTTTTCTTTCTTTTTTGCCTCAAAGTAGCAAAAGATCATTTATACTGGTCATGCACAATTATTTTCTGCGCATTGCTAGGTGCATTGAAATCCCTGTTTGAACAAATTTGGTTTCGTTGTAGAACTTATTTACAGACCACAGTTAAGTCCCTTCAGCAAGCAAACAGTAACCTGATGAAGGTTTTTTCCATAATCTTACCAAACACTCTGAATGAAGCTATTTTGTAAGATGCATCACACTGTTACTTCTATGATTGGCTATCAAAACGTGGCTACACTGCAACTGAGCTCAACAAACGCCCAGCATGAACTCGGTCCAATTTGCAGCGGAATTTCCATAATCTAACAATCCTAGTTACCTTTTTTTCCCCTCCTTTTTTTCTTCCTCAAAGCAGCGAAAGATTACTTGTATCAGTCACGCACAATTTCTTTTCTGTGTTCTACCAGGTGCATTCAAATTGCTGTTTGAACAAATTTGGTTTCCTCGTAAAACTTATTTGCAGACCACAGTTAAGTCCCTTCAGTGAAAGCACAGCAACCCGCTGAAAGTTTTTGGATAATCTTATCAAACACTTTGAACAAAGCAATTCTGTAAAATGCATCACACTGTTACTTTTTTGATTGGGTATCAAAACATGGCTATACATTGCTACTGAGCTCGTCAATTGCCCAGCATGAACCCAGTCCAATTTGCTAAGGAGTTTCCATAATCCTGCAGCAATGAGGACTGGATATTACACATGTTGTGATCTGTTCAAAAATACGTTTGATGTTCTATGCCTCTCTGTATTTAAAAAAAATCACTTCTGTTGAAAATGTTATGGTGTACAAAGTGAACTCATGGGGAGTAATTTTTGTCGGTTCCTGAAAGAATTCACGCTGCGCACAGGACACAATAATACAATGTACGAGAGCACAGAACAGCAAGACGAGGTGTGCCCAACGTAAAGATGTAATTTGCCTCTCTATTTATGCCAAACACGGCTATTCTCAGATACCTGTGTACACTCAATGGGACCTGCTGAGAAAGAAACACATGGGGGGCAGTTCATCGTTGACCTCTCTCCCGTAATCCATTGGCTCATTCTGCATGTAACTGTAGATGCTTCCTCGTTTCAGGAGAAATTGGTCCCTGATTATAGCATGTGCAGCCGGTGGGTGTGTGGGGACAAGAGGGTTCGTAAGAATATACTCCCCACATGTTATGATTGATAGGGCAATAGGGACCCAGCCAAAACAGTCACTGACCTTGCAAACGAGCTTTATCATTATAAACTTTTTTCTGTGCCCAAAACCAAGGGACGAATAAAAAAAAGCTTTTGAAAAAATACAAGTACATAAAGTTTTGTCATTGATATATTCACTGTAGTCTTCAGCCCACATATTTTCTGTTCTAGCATTCCAATATCTTTTTTTTTCTTTTTTAAATTTGTTCTCAAACAATTTCCACCTGAGCACTTGTCTTTGTGTAAGGTTACATAGACCTATTGACCCTTACCCCCTTAAACTGGCCAAAACCGGCTGGTGGTCAAATGTCGTCTGCTTCAATGTTTTTTGACTAATTTCAGCAGTGAAGAAAACCAGTTTGAATGAGAATTGTAGATGAAGCCTACAAAGATAACATACCCCAGGTCAACAGCTTTCACTCTGCGCCCAACCCATGCCAAGGAAAGCTGTTGATCCCATCCTAATTCAAGAACAAAATTAATTGACTAAATTGGGTGGTCAAACTTTGTTTTATTATACTCTTATCACATGGCCTTTTTTTCCATGAGATAAAAAGCTGACGTCATAGCACAATCCTAAGTGGAATGTGAACCCTTTCCTCCTTAAACTGGCCAAAAATGGCTGGTGGTCAAATGTCGTCTGCTTCAATGTTTTCAACTAACATTTTAAGAGTAATGAAAAACAAGTTGAATGAGAATTGTTGATCAAATCTATCAAGAACTTCCCTTGCCATGGGTGACTGCCAAGGGGTAATTCTGCTTGCCCTCTCCATTTACAAACCAGTGCTATTTCTGCATCAATATTAACACACTACAAGTATGATTAATAGATCTTCGACAACAACTACACAACCAGAAAATACTTCCTGACTGTCTGTATTTTCTGACTTTTAGCTCCAATACTATTACCATAAACCAAACAGTCCAAAAGCAGAACTGCTAAAATGAGTAGGTTTTTGAGTCAGACCATTTTCAGTATTCACGATCTCTAGAATTTCCAAATAGCGCAACCGTTAAGGTGTATGGAACTCCTACAAAGGTACTACTTTTGCTGAAGACGTCTCACAAAATATATTGGAAATGTCTATCACACACCCATGTGGCCAATTTCCTTGTTCATGTGCTGTAATCACCACCAAACCCATTCCTGCATACACTTATACACACGCTCACATCCACTTTTGGGCCCCAAGAGGGCAGCACTTGAGGGAGATGATTTGCTTAATTTTGCTCATTGGAATAATAACATATTCCTTTGAAGGATTCAATAAGCAAATAGCCACAGTTATGCAAATGAACACTGTGAAGTACTGCAACCTGGAGTTCTCTATTCCACTATCCTCTGAGTACTTCTTACACCCCAACCAAGCAATTGTCAGCTTCTCGCCAGTAACAATACTGACACGTATATACTGATCCCTGCTCCACTGTTTCATGACATTAGAATCTACTTTTCTAATAAATTTCCTGTCTCATAAGACCACCTGTAATGTGAGACCAGTTTTGAGTGGCAGTAGGGATGGTCTTAAATGGGTGGTACAATGGTACCTGCTGTATGCAACCACTGCCATAAGTCGCTTTGCTTCTTGTGGTCTCTAGGCTTGGACATTGGAGTCTATTTCTTTGTAAAATTTACCTGTGATGACAGGTCACCTGCTGTACGTCGCCACTTTTCTTGGCAGAAGGGGTGGCCACACACAGCAGGTACTACTGTACTAACATTTTAACCCTTTCATGCTCAAATTGCCCTAAAGGGCCTGGATGTAAATAAATCATTGTCTGCTTTAATGTTTTTACTTACAATTTTTTCTTTACCAGAAAACATTTTTGGTGAGATTTGTATGTATGACTATTGACGATGGCACGCCATAGGTCAACAGCTTTCCTTGGTGTGGGTTGGATGCATTGCACTGAATCTGCACCAAGGAAAGCTGTTGACTCAGTCACACTCACACCAGCAATGGGTTCATGCTGAAGTTGTGGATCGATTAATTTACAGATTAAAGACTCGCGTAATTTTGTCTATTAAAAACCACTTTCTCAGGGCACTTAATCACTTTCATCTTAGTCAGCCTTCCTATGACAGTCCATCTGTCTTGAGGGATCACAATTTGGTCATTTCTTGGGGTGGTCTTTCAAGACAGGTTTTACTGTATTATCTTAACCCTTTCCCCTTGAATTAAGACTAAGTCAATAGCTTTCCTTGGCATGGGTTGGGCACCAAGTGCCCAACCCATGCAAAGGAAAGCTGTTGACCTGGGGAATGTGATCTTGATAAGTCTCATGTACATTTCTTAGTCAAATTGTTTTTCATAACTGTTGAAATTAGTTGAAAACACTGATGCAGACAACATTTGACCACCAGCCAATTTTGGCCGGTTTAAGGGGAAAAGGGTTAAATTTCCATGAGGCAAGTTTATACTCACTTAAAGACTTTTATGATAGGAATTTGCATCCTCATGAAATTATCATCCAATTCCTGCAAAATTTATAATAAACCTTGTCACCAGAATGTAAGTACATGTACATGTACCAAGTTAAAATTAAAGAATTGTGTTTCCATCTGAATTCACACATCATCCATTCTGTAGGTTGTCTACGACAGCGCCACCTGGCTGTCAAGTAGTGGCTGTCCTTGTATCTTGTAAAGATCAGTGCACTTGTCTCATGCGTTCACTGATGCCAAAACCTCAAACAACCCACACAACAAACAGTGCGACTTATCTGAACTTCTCAGTTTTGAGTTTTTTTCTCCTCTTTATCTGTATCAAGGCAGAGTGTATATAGTTCATATGTGTGTATTTCACCTGTGTGTGCACAAAGGACTTATGGACCACATCTCCTGCTACCACTCTTGTTCACCACCTGTGGCCACCAAAAACTTGTTGCAATAATCTATTACAAACTTTTGTGATACCGAGAGACTTTTTGTTCAGGTAGCGATCTCTGCAGGTGGATGGCTCCATGTTTGACCTCCGAGACCCCTTGACCTCTGGGCGTCTCTCTTTACAGAAGAATAGCACACAAAATTTCATGTCTGGACATAGATGCAAGCATAAATGAGAATTATCGTGTTTGTGTATACACATTTCTCTGCGGCTCTATGGCTGTGCCAATACAGACTTTGGAAAGTTTATGGTGTAAAATTTACTGAATATGCTGGTCACTGAGGTTGTGAATCATTATCGTATACCACAAAAACACACAATAAACAGCATTCTCCAGCCACTTGATATCATATACTCCATAAGCTGTGGCATTATCATTATAAATTTAAGCCCTGTGCATTTGTGCCTGCAATGAGCATATTTCAAACAAACTTGCTGATACATGTCCCCCTTAAACCCATAATTTGAGCATTAACTAGAAAACGGTGATTTATTCTGCAAGTTTGTACCTGTTTAAACCCTCAGCCAGTGAATGATCCTGACAGCCTGTGTCTGTTAAATACTGTACTCACCATGCTCCCACGGAATGGGTCCTTGAACCCTCTTTAACCCATTGTATACAAGTCTTTTCCCTTTATCATGTTCATTTTCAGCTTCACTGTTTAACCCTATACTCCCTAATCACCATCAATGGAAGCTGCACCAATGTGAATTGTTTAATGATTCCAAATTCAAATTTCTTGTAAGAAGACCTTTCATCCAAATACCTATGTACCTATATTTCCACATCAAAAAAAAAAAAAAAAAAAATTCAAGTCAACAGCTGTCCTAGATTGGTTGTACTGAAGAAAGTTGTTGACTGTCTACAATTCGGAACTTAAAGAGTTAAAGGTATGGTATATTCAAACTGCCCTGATGGAGAGCTTTCATATTATTCCCCACATGCCTAGTGTAGTGTCACTGGCTTTTGCACTGCCTGGCAAGACATGCTATAGCTGCCTTTGTCTTTACAGCAGGGACTGAGTTCTCTGGCAATTCAATGCATGTAAGCTCCAGTAGTTCTATGGTCCTTTATCAAATTATATATTTATCCTTAGCTGTGGTAAATGTCATGAATAACATATACCAGTTTAACTTGTTCAAGAATAGTTGTAGTTCTTTGCTCACATCATTATTCCAGTTTAAGACTGTCTAAAAAACTACCATCAAAGAGTGAGTCAACGAGAATTCCACAAGGTTCCTGCAGCCCAGGGAAGTTCAAAATTAATGACTTTTAATGACTGTTGCAGACAATTTTTGACTATAATTTACTGACTAAATGTCATTGCCATAGCATCAGAGGTCATGTTGCTGGAGTCTCGCACCATTTTCATTTGGGCTAGTGCCTATCTTGTTATAAGTATGTGTGATGACTCCAGTGCTGGGATTCCCTGTCTGCTCGACAGTGATCAGTGCAGAATGCAGACATAACTGGAAAAACCAAGGTTTCAGGTGAATGCACTTTGGAAGTGATATTGCTGAGAAAGACGAACAGTTGTTACCACCCATCCGAATTAAAATTTAATGACTTTTAATGGCACAGATCAAAATTTAGTCCTTTAAGGGCCTTCAAAACACGAAATCAAAATTAACGACTTTAAATGATGTGCAGGAACCTTGATTCCATGCACTTTGAACATTTCTATACATTTCTGTCAATTTCACACAAAAATAAGCCCCCTCCACTCCCCCCCCCCCCCCCCCCCCATGTGAGTACACTGTAAATAGGAACATTGATGCTACATTGCTGTGATTTGATTGCAGGCTATATTTGTGTTTTTGATGGTATATTTTTATTATTGCTGTCATAGTTACAGTGAACAGGATAAAATGAAACTCCAATCACATTTTGAAAAGACTGTAAACACTGAAGTAATATAGTATGTATATAATATTACCCTGCAGCTTCGTCTGCCATTGGTATGGGGAGGGGGAGGAGGAAGGGGGGAGGGCACTTCTGCAATGCAGCAGGGTACCAATTTAACAATTTCTTAACAAATATTTGTAAAGTACAATGATACTATTTTCTATATACACCAAAACCTGTTGTATTTGGACACCTATGTACATATATCATGAGTCCCATTCATGGACGGGTACAAAATAACACAAACTGTCATTTAGGACCATAAATACTGGTCTTCTAACACAAAGCAGCCTGCTCATAAAAGCTGAGACTATCAACAACTGCCCAGTGATCCATCAGATAAATCTACATACATGTAACATGAATTTTATCCACACAGTGTCCGAAACTGCAAAATGTATTGCAGCAGCAATAACAGCTGATATAATGTGGTCTTAAAACTGTGGTATTTTTACTTTTGCACTATTTTGTGTTCAATTAATCTGTGCATTTAAGAATACCCCCAAATTCTGGGTCCATCAGTTTCATTGTTACTTTCCTCTCAATCAAAAACTTTTTCTGCATAAATTTCCATGCCATTCAAAATGCAGGTACTAGTTTCTTGGAATGCAGTTAGGCACTTTCAATTTTCAGTTTGCATCAAAATTACACATTCAAAACTTTGTGAATCTCTCAACCTGCGAAAAACCATTAAAATCTGTTCATGCTAAAAAACAGCAATTCATAGATTGCTACTTGTTTATGATGTCCATAAATAACAGTGCCCCCCCTCCCCCCGGTCAGATAAAGTACTGCATCAGACAAAGGCTGTGACATTACGAAAGCACTGAAAATATGATGTAAAGGTGGTCAGTTTACCTGTCCAAATCATTTGGCGACATCCACACACTTTCGGACATGTATGTGACAACCTCCTTCATGTTATAAAGCCAGCTTTATGGAGACAGACAGCGCCACAAAACCAGATGATGGGTGCCCGCCTGTACCTCTGACGGTGAGCACATGTGCTCAGGGGACACCACAAGAAATGATGTACGGCTATGTGTCTATTGTTGAGGGTAGGTACAGGGGTGAGACGGGGTGATCCCCGTAATGGGTATAAGCGTTTCAACATGTGTCAAATCTAAGTTAACTGTCTCAGCTTGTATTACAATTCCTTCCATTTTTTTCGCTAATTAAAGGACAAATCTGCACAATGAAAGTTCGTAATGAGTTGATTTGATACCTGTAAATGTTATTAAGTGTCTCAAAACTTCGCCCCCCCCCCCCCAACCAGGTGTCACAGAAGCAGTGGAACCTGCCGGACTGAAATGGTCTGTTTTGGGCCACCTATTGTCACCCCACAACACTATCTTTCCACGCATGGTTTGCCTACCGTGCATCCATTGTGCTTTCAGTTTGCACAACTCTATGAGCACGAAACATCTAATCGAGAACTGCAACATGTAAATCTTTCCACTGTCAGCTTTATCACTGGCAACTTTACTATCTCCCAATTTTTTTCCTGCTGGCACTTCAGTGCAACACATAAAAACGAAACAACATTATCTGATGCACAGCATGAAAGCTGGTATTTTTCTCCTGATATTATCTCAAATTCTCCCCCCCAATTTTACCTTTAAATTGTGTGCTTTTTGCTTGGTTCTTTTGATGAAAGACTTTCATTATTCACCGTGTTACATGTTTCATGAAATGAGTTCTGGCAATAGACAAAAGCCAGGAGCGGAATTCCTGATGCTGATCATTGGCAGACACAGACCCAATTATGCACTTTGCTGTTAATGTACAAGACCTCTGGCTCTCCAGTATTATCAATGATGACTTGTCTAACATGTAGAAGATAAAGTACGGATGAAGTGGGTACAGACACAAACACGCTGGAGTTGTGCACTATTTTGCCTTTCATGATCAGATAATTAAGGCTAGTGTGTCCAGCACTGATTTACCTTGGCTAACATTCTGCCTCAGTGTGTCCGTCTTTTGCAATCCTTATCTTTCTACAGACAGATACCAGACCTGTGTTGTACTGCAAGTGACTTGACTTTAACAGGCATGTCAAAAGAACTTTTACTCTGTGTACCCACAAACAGAGTAACAAGATTTCTTTTTTCTTATGTGATATAAAAGATAATTCGAGTGTCCTTTTGTTGCTGAATGTAACTTTTATTCCACTCAAAGTACCCGACTCCCACACTGGAATGAATACTCAATCTGCTTCAATGCTTTAAACTTCACATGTCTCATCGATGAGTCCTGTAGACATGTCATTTCAGATCAGTATGCCTCATGAATGAGACTTGTGAACATGACATATCAGATCAGTATGCCTCATGAATGAGACTTGTAAACATGATATATTAGAACAGTATGCTTCATGAATAAGACTAGGACAGGACATATCCAACAATTATCTCATAAATGGGACTTGTTGACATGAAATATCAGAGCAGTAACTATACCTCATAAATGAGACTTGTACACAAAATGTCTCGGAACAACTTGTAAACATGATGTATTGGAACAGTATACCTCATGAATGAGACTTTTAAGCATGACATATCAGAGAGGTATGCATCATGAGCGAGACTTGTTGACGTGACATATCAGAACAGTGTACCTCATGAATGAGACCTGTTTTCATACCAGGACAATATGTCTCATGAATGAAATTCAGATATGAACCCAAAAAAGTACACGTCATAAATGAGACTTGTAGAAAAGACATCAGAATAGTATGGTTCATGAATGAGACTTGTTGACATGACCATATCAGAAGGGCATGTGCACCTCATAAATAAGAATTGAACATTACACATGTCTACTGAGTGAATAAATGAGAATTGTAAACAAAATGTCAGAACAGTATGTTTTATGAATGGGACTGCTAGACATGAAATATCAGAACCGTATGTCTCACATTAGACTTCTGCATTATACATGTCACCAGAGTATACCTCATGAATGAGACAAAATATCAGATTGGTACATAACATGAATGGGACTCATAGATATGATATATCAGAACAATATGTCTCATAAACGAGACTCGTAAACAAAATGTCAGAACAGTACGTGTCATGAATGGGACTCACAGACATGAAATATCAGAACAGTATGTCTCATGAAAGAGACTTAGAGACATGCCTTGCACCACACTTACTGCTCTCACAAGATACACATATACCTCAGATAATGCTACTGCAGTACAACACACACACGTCACATCATGCTGGCTTATACAGTAACATACACATACCTCACATAATGCTGCTGTATTAAAATACACACACCTCATGGCATGATGCTGTAGTAAGATATATACACATACCTCACATCATTCTCATATTGGCAACAGGCACCTCATCCCATGCAAGTGGTATCCAATTTCCAATACACAGTAGTATCTGGTTACAACAAAAGTTGTGAACTTCAAGTATCAGTATGGAAACAGTTTAACCAAAATAAATGTCAAATCCATGGCACAAGTGAAAGTGTGAGGCATATCAGACCATTGATGAAACACGGAGGTGCCAGAGAACTGATCGTCAAGGCATGCGAGGGGACAGCCGGACTGAGCAGTCCTGCAGTGACCACTGGAGCAAATCCGAGGCATTCTGCCCATCAACTCAACCGTCAATTTATTTCTCCCAATGACCACAAATTACAACCAAACATGCATCTGCGACTGGGGATGGACGGCTAATGTGTAAGAGCTGGGGGAGGGTGATCTCGTGACAAGGTGGTATATAGACAGAGGTTTGCGTTAATGTGTAACGCTACTACGCCACTGTGTGGGCATCTTTACACAGACCAGCCCCGATTGCCTGACCTTCCGAACTCTAAATTGATCAATTTTGCCAAATTTAAATATTTTCTAACTTTGCCAATAAATGTGTAACTGAAATGAAGCAAACTTTGTGAGTGGAAAACTCAGGTTGACAGTTTCTTCCCATTCATTCCATGACGATCCTATTGTGTTTGTGATTTCACAATGTTTCACAGGCCCACGTGTGAGTATGCGGTGGCGTATTCACAATTTCAGAAAGTGGGGGGTGCCGGATATCTGGTGGGAGTTGAAGCGGGTGAAAGGCCAAGAACAAACCTAAAATGTGTACACTTTTTCACCTGAAGATACAGTTCTCGCAGTTGAGCCAGGTACAGCCTGCCCCTCCTGAAATCTGCCTATTGTGGGTGGTGGGGAGGGGTACTCTGGAACCACCCTGTCCCTGCTTGAAGTTCCTGTCAAAGATTCTGGTGGGACATAGGAAATTATTTCTCCTCTGTCTTGCAAAAATATACACACTTTCACAATGTGATACTCAAGTTCAGACCACCATTTTGAATATCATAACACCATCCATGTTTGAATTACAAAATACAGAATATTTGGTTTAATTTAACAATTTTCTTAACCCCTTGAGTTAAGAGTCAACAGCTTCTCAATTTTTCAATGGGTTCTAGGACACCCCCACCCCCACCCACCCCCCGAAAGCTATCAATATGGGGCCTGCCATTCTGATTCTACAATTCTATTTCTTGTTTTTCCTTGACAATATTAATTTTCAAAAAAAGCTCAATCTGAAGGAATCTTCCTGGCATCCCACTTCAAGCTATCTATGGATGTGTGTTGTTACTTTTGTAACCTGTTATCTACAGCGCTTTTATTTTTGATCTGTGTCAAATACATTAACCCACCTATGTCAAAAAATGTGAGTCACTCTTTCTTAAGCACCCTTTTCATCATTCAGGGCAGTTCGTGTTAAGTTGTTTGACTCAAGTCACAGTTGGTACTAAAAAAGTTCAACAAGCCATTATTTTCATTTAGTCAAATTTACCATTTTTATCCCATGTAAAGTGTTTCAATGGAACAACACTTGTGCGAAAATGCATGCTTTTTGGCAGTATTATCGCCACAAAGTTGTTCACGCCAAAGTAATGATCTATAAAAACACTAAGCCCATAAGAATGACCCTCTTGTCCAAATGTTTGTGTCGATAAAAGGGGGCAGCTGTCTACATGTATACCAAGATGAAAAATTGATATTTATTTTGAAGCTACACAGCATACAAGATGAAAGGCAGCCTTGGCTTAGTCCAAAAAAATTCAGAATGAGGCTCCAACAGAAAATTTGTTCCTGTTGGCTTCTTGCCTTCAGGGACGACATCAGTGCTGGGGTGCAGCGTCTGATCTTGCGAGAGTTTTTGCTCTTGCTAACTGACATTGGTGCATAACTAAGTCTGTCCACGCAGGCAAGCTGGCTTCCTACCCACCATGAACACAGCCCTAGCCATCCAGTTGGCTTCAAATGTAATTTTGGGGATTTTTTCCTAACATTTGTATTAACATGTATAGTGGAACCCCAGTATCCAGACCACCTGTAACAGTGGTCTTAACTCTGGAACTTCTAGTGCACACATTTACATTAAAAAGAAAATTTACGGTTTCCATCAGTCTAACTACTGAAGTGATCCTAATGTGAGGCTCCACTATCTTTCCATGAATAGTTTTGTTTTTTTGTTTATTTTTACTGGGAACCATTAACCTTAGTCTCTGATGAGTCACTGAGGTGACAAAACCGGTCAGACTTTTGCAGTAAAGATTGGGTTTTGCCTTACCGGTCTTGCCCAGTATAATTAGCTCTTTCCATAAATAAATCCCTGGTGAGCTGCAAAAGTTCTCAAGTTTACTCCAGGAGAGCTACAAAGGGAACTGCTCTTATGACATATACTGTCCAGGTGAGTCATCCACAGCTCTCCTGAACTGTTTCAGGTTTGTGTGTGTGTGTGGGGGGGGGGGGGACACCAGTGATTCCTGCTCTTAAATGACAAGGCCTGGCTGATGCCTCTAGTACTTCGAACAATATGTGGGAGGTACTTCTGAAAAGTCTATCCCCAAAATTTTGGACTTGACAGCCATGAAGCAGACAACCATCCTGGACCCCCGGTGCCCCCACACCTTTCTGCCACTGATAAGGAGTCCATGGTCGACAACGTCGCATGGACTCTCTTTACTCAGAGCAGAAAACACTGCTCCTATGCATGCAGGAGTGGCATGCAAAATGGACAGCCAATAGGCCATCCTGTAATAGTTAGCATCCCAACGGACGTGCAACTCGACATACAAGTTCATGGATCTATCCTCCACAAAACAATCCCTGGAGAAACTGAGCCAGAGACAGGACCAGTCCCCGGGAGCTGATCAACTATCTCACAATGAACAAACAAGCCAAAAAGTTACTGAAGAGCAGGAGCTTCCAACAAAACACATTCACCATAGATGGACGCCAGAGTATGAAAATGAATTGCATGTGCTCACTAATATGCATTATTGCCACCAGGGGTGCTGTGCCACACGACAGGGCCTCAACAGCAGTCCATGCAGCAGCATGGGCAGCATGGGACCCACGGAATTTTTATGGGTGCTGTGGAAAAGCACTGGTAAGAGCATGGAAACCAGCTTAAGTGACCTATGGTGTTGTAATGTGTTCTTAATAAAACGGTCAGCAACAACACACTTATTTTCTATGTGTGGCACTGTAATATTAATGGTCTTTTTTGTTTTTGTTTTTTGTGGTGTTACTTTTAGTCAATGCACATCATAAAAGAGACATGTGATAGCTGATGGCCAAAGTTTTAGGCAAGGTTGTGCAAATGGGATATGCTTGGTCAAACAGGGAGAACAAAAGTGCATACATATTAAAGCACTAAAATAAAGTCCTTCTTCAGTGTAACCTGGCTTGAAAGAGCACTCCTACGTATATTGACCAAATGGTGGTCTCTTCAGACAAGTGATTTCTCTTAGGAAGAATAAGTAACATGCAAAGTACTAAGCATAGTATCATGGGAAGGTGGTCTTTTTATGCAGGTGGTCTTTCACTGGAATGGCCTTTCAAGAGGATAGACCACTGTAGACATAAACCCAAGGCCAGTACAAAAATTTTTTTTTGGCTCTACAACACGAGACCACATTCCACGATCGCGGGCCCTTTCTTGTGCACATAACTTGATCTTTCTGTGTGTGGACTGGACATCAAAGTAGATGACCCAATAATAACAAACATTATGTTTTCACGGGCAATTTCAGGCAATTGGTGCGAAAATGGCCATTGGGCTGTGCCCTGGACCCACAGAATATGCACGGCTAACTCAAATTACTTGGAGCAGTTATACAACTTTTGGTCCCACCTCTTTCTTTCGAGTTTTAATTCATCAGTTGTGACTGTATTCTTGTTCATTGATCTGACTATGTGTACTTTGGTATGTTTAAACATGTTTTGATCTTTTCCCACTCCAAGCGACCAAGTGATGTAAATTTTCGACTTTGATGTCCAGTGTAACAAAGACAGTTTTGGTGAGCATTTTGGACAAGACCTATCATAACAGCATGACCCAGGTCAACAGCTTTCCTGAGAGTATGGTCAAGGTCAACAGCTTTCCTGAGAGCATGGCCCAGGTCAACAACTTTCCTGAGAGCATGGCCCAGGTCAACAACTTTCCTGAGAGCATGGCCCAGGTCAACAACTTTCCTGAGAGCATGGCCCAGGTCAACAACTTTCCTGAGAGCATGGCCCAGGTCAATAGCTTTCCTCTGCATTGCTTGGATATAATGTTTCCAATCTATGTCATCTAAAGCTGTTGATTCCGCCTTATTTCTAACAAGTAAAGGGTCAAGTCACACGTCTTTGCCTGCAAAACAAGACCAGGTCAGTCTGTGCTTTCTCCACTCCACTAGTATCTTCAGAGAAACAAAACATTTGTAGGCTGGAGAAAACGCACAAACTTAGCCTGTTCAGCAGGTAACATCATTTGAACTCTTTCATGCATTGTTGGGGAGTTCCCAGTCACCAAGCAGGTGAACCCAGTGAACTTTGTTCTGTGTCTTGGTGACATGCAAGCACTATTCTGGTCTGGAATGAACATGCTGCACTTTTCCTGCTTGAGAATCCATGCAACTCTGCACATGTCAGAAGTGGTCAGCTATGAAGGCAATATGCTGTTACAATTTATTACATAAAGACTATGAAGTTCCAACACCAATCACTCCTCAATATGTAACACTCCGATGAAAATATCATGCCCCAAGTCATCCTTCCTTCCCATCTACTCTAGCTGATTCAACTGTGGGGTTAGCAATAATAACCCCTGGCTCACAGAGAGGGCTTCAGTCAACAAATGTCCTTATCTGTTTGGCTTAATGCACCATCGCAAACCTTGAAGACAATTCAGTTTTATCTTATCTTTCCTCACCAAAGATTTAAAAAATTTTCTTTGGATCTAGATTGTTATCAGGCATGACTTCAGATTCAAACTAGAAAAGAAGATTTGCTTCAAAGCAAATGTGTCTGTGTGCCTTCAAAAGTTGTAAATATTACGGGCTACTTTTGTCCTTTGGTACTTCACATTCCATTAAGCTTATGGCTGGATGAAAATTTCAAAGTCCAAATGACCTTGACCTTCGACCTTCACAGGTCACATGTTAATTGCAAAATGTACAGTGTTACAATACCCACAATTTAAGCCCAACATGAACCAAATCAGATGAAAATTGACCAAGTTATGGCACGATGAAACTTTCAAAGCGCCAGATGACCTTGACCTTTGCCCTTTAGACGTTACAGGTTCTTACAAAAATGTGTAATGTTGCAATACCTACAATTTGATTCCAACATGATTAGAGTTGGATAGAAATTGGCTGAGTTATGACTGGATGAAACTTTCAGATAAAAATTTCCAAGGTCCAAATGACCTAGATCTTTGACTTTTAGAGGTCATATGTGAATTACCAAAATTTGAAATGTTACAATAGGTACAATTTGAGCCCAACATGCTCAAAATTGGATAAAAATTGATTAAGTTATGGCTAGATGAAAATTTCAACGGTCCAAATGACCTTGACCTGTGACCTTTAGAGGTCACATGTAAATTACAAAAATATGTAGTATTAAAATAGCTATGATTGGAGTTCAACATGATCAGAATTGGATAACAATTGACTAAGTTATGGCTAGATGAAAATTTCAAAGATCCAAATGACCTTAACTTTTGACCTTTAGAGGTCACATGTAGATTACAAAAACATGCAGCGTTACAAAAATATTAATTGAAGTTGGACTGGTTACCTGTACCTATTATATGTTTTAAAGATATTCAAAATTTAATTTTTCAAATGGTCCTAATTTGTAATTTTTAAAACTGAAAGAAAGAAAGAAAGAAAGAAAGAAAGAAAGAAAGAAAGAAAGAAAGAAAGAAAGAAAGAAAGAAAGAAAGAAAGAAAGAAAGAAAGAATTCCTAGAAAAACAATATGTCTGTGTTGGCACACAGACATGATTCCTTGTAAAACAACCATTTTATTGAGCATCATTATGCCTATAACTCAGACGAAAAAGGTCAAAGGTCAACAGCTTTTCCCAATGCTTCCTGCGGAAGTCCCAGGCATGCTTTGCTTGCGTTGGTCCAGAAAAAAGTCTCAAACTCATTTTTGAAACTTCGCACTGAATGGGTTAACATCTCGACAAAGATCACTCAGAAAGTTCTACTTTTGTCAGCAAACTTCTCAATAGAATGGCACATAAACCTTTATAAGAACCCACTGTCACACGGACCCTGCGGATGCCACCTCATTTGTCTTAGTGCTGCTGTGTCAGTATTTTTTACTTGCCATTACAGAATGTATGTTATCTCAGTCCCCACAGCATCTGTGGCCTGCATGACATGACTACCTGTTCCACATGATCTCAATCCTCATAGCAACTTTAGCCTGCATGACGTGACTACCTCTCCCACATGATCTCAGTCCTCATAACATCTGTAGCCTGCATAACATGACTACCTGTCAGTGTCCTACATGATCTCAGTCCCCATAGCATCTGTAGGCTGCATGACATGACTACCTCTCCCACATGATCTCAGTCCTCACAGCATCTGTAGCCTGCATGACATGACTACCTGTCTCACATGATCTCAGTCCTCATAGCTACTTTAGCCTGCATGACATGACTACCTCTCCCACATGATCTCAGTCCTCACAGCATCTGTAGCCTGCATGACATGACTATCTTTCCCGTATGATCTTTCCTCATAGCGTCTTTACCCTACATGACACACCACTTGTTCTACGACACCTCATGATCAGTCTGCAATGTCTAGTCTGCATGACAGACTAACTTTCTTTTGTGATGTTAGTTCTCAGTGACTAGCCTGTTTCATAAAATTAGTCCTTTGCGATGTTAGACTAAGTCCTTATAGTATCTGCAGTATGCATGACAGACCACCTGTCCTCAATGTCCATAGCCTGCATAGCAGACCACTTGTCGCATGACTTCCATCTTCATGTGTCTGTACCCTGCTTGTCACACTATCTGTCCTGTGCCATTTGTCCTAATAGTGTCTATAGCCTGCATTGCAGACCATCTGTCCTGCAAGATCAATCCTTTCACTCCCAATAGTCTGTAGTCAATAATTTCAGATATAACAGATGCCCAGAAAAACTGGACATGTATAGGTTAACAGATAACTGGACATGCACGGGTTAACAGAAAACTGGACATGCATGGGTTAAAAAAAAGGCTTTCGACACACATTGCATAAGGTTTCTAAAGCCGTTTAACAATTATCCACTCTGAATCTTGAAATCTATGCCAGCCTTCTTTGGCATGAAGGATGTCTAACAGTCTTTGGAAATTGTGTACATGCTTGAGCTGGCAGGAGCCACACACTGGTCACTTTGCTTCAAGCTTGGTTGACAGCGGACATGAAGAATAGAGTCCGTACAGATCAGACTAAGATTCTCCCGTCTTTTGTCCTGGCTAGCGGTGACTGATTTGCTATCGATTAAACAGGACAGTTTTCCTGGCAGCAACCTGGCCCTAAATGTGGGTGTTCTATTTATCAATCTATCGACTCTAGAACCTGCCTATTAAGACCTTTCTGCAAAGACCCACTTCCTATTAAACCATCTCTTCACCACCCCATTTTTGCTTTTTTATATTTTCATTACATAACAAAAACACTTCCCTATTCAGACCTATTTTCTGTACCTTGGTGGTCTTAATAGGCAGATTGCACTGTACTGAATTGTCCCTTACTATGCCATTGTACCTTTAAGCTGTACCTGTGATAACAAATAGCCAATACAACAGTGCAGCTTGTCTGTACTATGTAAACTTGGGTGTGCCGAGGCTTTAATTATCTCAGTCCTGTAAGGCTCCTTTGTCGTCAGGTAAGCTGTCCTTTGTCGGCAGACATTCATTCCGTCTTCTCGCAGAATCACAGTTGTGACAGCCTGTTTTGTCTGCTGCGCTGAGCCAGGGCTTAACTTTCTTGAGTTGGTGCTAGTTGTCAGTGGAGAAGAAATCACACTGTCAGACAACAAACCCCTAATTTACAAGTCCACAGATTCCCCTTCCTCCCCCCCCCTTCCACTCATCCACCCCACCCAACCCCTCCCCCTGATCAAAACACGTCCAACAAGCTCCTTTATCACGTATAAAATTTCACATCCCTTTGGCTGAAAGTTCGAAACCAAAGTACGATCAAAGGACGGAAGGGTAAAAGCTGCTAAGTGTCAAGACGCCCTGCTGACACCTTGGCGAGTGGTTAACAATGCTCTATTTTAGGTAAAGGGCACCTTCCCGAGAGGCGTTACGTCCACCTTTGTGCTGACAATGATATAAAGTTACGTTTTGCTGTCAAGGTAGCCAAAGAAGCAAGTTTGATGGTCGCTTCACAAGTGTATAGTCGACTTACTTTATGCTGATATAATCTATACCCGCAAGATCTCCGTATGTATGTGTAAAATATGCTCCATAATGGACCCCACATTTTAACACTTTTCTTTCTTCTTTCTCTCTTTTTTTACTCTCTCTCAGAAGGTTTTGAAATTATGCTTCATATGAAACCCAAACATTTGACTATGTGACTCTGGGAGATGGTCTTTATTTTGAGTAAGTGGACCAGATATCAAACACAGTCCGCAAAATGTTATGCTTCAATGTCACAATGGAACAGCACCTGCTACTCTCCATACAAACATGATAAAGACCTTGGTCAGTGGCTTTTGCATTGCCTACCAACACAAGCAGCAACTGCCCTTAAAGCCTGCAATACAAGACGCAAGTTTACCCGACACCTAACAATGTGTGTTCTCCAGGTCTTTTTCCATTGTCCTTTTTACTGCATTTGGATTCAAAAACCTTCACGTCTATCGAGTCCCCACAGCAACACCTGAAGTAGGTACCTCAATGGCCACTCTAAAAGTAGAATAGCTCCAGTCCTGGATTGATTTAACTCTTTGTGGGCTAACTTTCAGACTGAGTCAGCCTCTTTCCTTGATGTACTTTGGTTGGTACTTGTACCCAAAGCATGCTAAGGAAAGCTGTTGACCAAGACCACTCTATTTTTCTCTGGAAATCTGGGCATGCTGGTATTTGAATGAAAGTTTGTTTTTTTTTTTCCACAAGGAATTTTAACATGGATCAATTACAATCAATCAGAGGAGTGTAACTCTTGGTGTTATTAGCTCCAAAAGACCTAATTGGGCAGGCCACAGGAATGCTTTACAATGTCAGTGACTGTCACCGTGGGTCCAATGACAATATCTGTCTGACCAGTTTAACCCTTTCCCCCTTAAATGAAGACTGAGTCAGCAGCTTTCCTTGGCACTAAGTGCCCAACCCATGCCAATGAAAGCCGTTGACCTGGTGCATGTGATCTGGATAAATCTCATGTACATTTCTCAGTCAAATTGTTTTTCATAACTGTTGAAATTAGTTAAAAAAAACACTGAAGCAGACGACATTTGACCACCAGCTGGTTTTGGCCGGTTTGAGGGGGAAAGGATTAACCTGGTATAGGCTGGACTATTAGTCAGAATTCTAGTGGAAAATTGGTTTCTCCATGCTGGACTCGCCTGTCTATGTAGTGTTAGGTGTCTGTTATCAATGCTTTTTCCTGGTTGTGATGACTGAGTGATCAACTTTCTATGAAGCACAGAATGAGTACTTACTCACAAAGGCAGCGGCCAGAGTCAACAACTTTCCTCAGTGTGGGCTACCTGGGTTAATGCGAGGGATATTATTTTGTTAGCCAATGTGGCTAAAACCATGTAAGTCTTTTAGCCAAACTTAAATTTCATTAGCCAAAGTCAGCTCACATTATCAAACACTTACATCTAACAGGTAGTAGTTTGATGATAGAACAGCAAAACTGATTTTGAAGCTATTGAGTATCAAAAATTTCTTTAATCAAGTCTTTCACCAAAAAAATTAAAAACAAAAACAAACAAAAAAAAAAGTTGGCTAAAAAGTTGTAAATTCTTTAGCCAAATTCCATATTCATTAGCCTAAGGCTAATTGGCTAATGCCTAGCACCAGTCCAAGCATTATGCCTAGCGCCAGTCCAAGTTGCTTAACATTTTAACCCATGCCACAGGAAGTATCAGACCTAAATACATCATCCTCACATATCCAAATCTCATCTACGATTATCATCTAAAACTTTTTATTAAGATATGAAATAAACACATTGAAACATTTCTTACTTTTTTTAAATTTGACATCAAAGGTGAATGATCATATGAACATGGAAATGCTACATGATAATTACATGTTGAGGGTGTCAGCTGTCACCCCTTCGCCTGCTGACCCCACCCCTACATGGAATCCAGGTTAACCTAACTCTCCATTCTTAAATATTCTAATTGTGCTCAAATCCATACATCAATAACAAACACATTCAAGTTTCAGCATATGTTTCTTTGAATGTTGGAAGCAGAAAATAAAGCTACAACCAGCATATGATGCCACCTGGTGAGCAACAAGAAAACTAAACTGTGGGTAACTGAATAAAACACCACCAATATTTTTTTTTTGAGGGATTTCATACATTACAAGACATTTTTTTCTTTTTTTAATACCCCGGCCACAATCAACCCTTTCCTGCTCAAAGTGCCCAAATGTATCCAGATGTCAAAAGTCACCTGTTCCGATGTCTGTACTTTTATTTGTTATTGCTACAACAAAGACATTGTGGATGAAACCTACCTGGCCACAGGCAAACTAGTTTTGTTGGCAGACACCTCATTTAGCACCCACATATGTACGCTAAATAAATCTGTCGAGTCAGTCTTACTCACAGCAAAGAAGGCTTAAAATTATTATTTTTTTTTTGTATCATACAATTCAGTCCTTTTTCAATCCCACAATTCCATAGGGGTTTTTTGGGGGGTTTTTTTTGGTTGGTTTATTTTATTTCATTTTTTGGTGGAAGGTGGGCGGAGGTTCCATTTTAAGATTTGAGGACCAATACTCATCATGCTTTGTAACTATAACTACAAGTATTTGCGGTTGACAATTATATTCATGCTGGATTTTAATTTGCCTCTTAATCTCAAGTTCAACAATGTTTTATTATAACTTCACTTAATTTCACTGTATTTTTCTATTTTCAATTATTTTACTGATTACACAGCACTGTGAAAATAAAAACAACGAAATAGCATTCTAATATAATCTAAATAAGAATCTTGTTCAAATAGTGAAAATAAATACATTCACTATTCTAGATAAAAACCATTTCTGTGCTAAAATACATTCTCAAAATCTAAATTAACCCTTTCAGTGCTAAAATACATTCACAATTCTGAATTAACCCTTTCAGTGCTAAAATCATTCAAATTTAAATGAACCCTTTCAGTGCTAAAATACATTCATAATTTTAAATTAACCCTTGGAGTGCTAAAAAACATTCACATTTCTAAATTAACCATTTTAGTGCTAAAATATATTCTCAATTCTGAATTAACCCTTTCAGTGCTAAAATCATTCATAATTTTAAATTAACCCTTTCAGTGCTAAAATGCATTCACAATTCTGAATTAACCCTGTCAGTGCCACATTGGAGACTGAGTCAAAAGCTTTCCTCACTTACTTTGAGTGCTACTTTAGATACAAAGGGCAGATGTTGACCTGGACCATTCATATGCCCTGGAACTACAGGCACATTGGTAATTGAATGAAAAGCCATTTTAATGAGGCATCTCAATCCGGAATCATTACGATAATTCAGGTGAATGCAATTTTTGTCATGACTTGCACTGCAAAAATTTAATTTACTGAACTATCCCAACATGCATATGGTATATCATCATAAGCTGTCTATAAGCTATCATCATTTCCCACCAAGTGACTGCTCAGTTTTACTCTTAACCTATAATGTACCATTATGACCCTGACCTATGACCTATCAGTCTGACACTTATTGCAACAGAAAAGCAACTACATATATATATATATATGTACAATACAATAGTAAAACTTAACCTGCATGAGCATTTCTCATGATCGGGAGATGTGTTGGCAGTGTGGATGGATCACTTGTGATCCCATTGTGCACCATACACCGATCAAGCTATCAAGCAGAATGCCACGCAGGCATGCACACGAGCTTGTTTTTACTTTTGTTCCTTACCTCTCCATTGTCGTTTCGTTGATAGAATTGTAAAGTAAAATTACACAGAGATCTTGAGATCAGAAAATGAGAACTATCTGATTTACAACTAGCCATGCAGGCACATACAATTTATTACATTGCACTAATTTTGTGCGCCAGAGTTCGGATTCACCTAGGTGAGAACAGCTCAGCAGATTAAATGGGTGAAAACAACCTGTTTTAATCCCCATAGATTAAATGAGTATGGACTATAAAGCACCAACTAGAAACAGGGTACCTTCTGCTTTACACGCACATGGCTCCTGTGAGCTTGAAAATGAGGCCAAGGTCACCAAAATGTAATCAGATTAGAAAACAGTGTCCAGGTACAATAAAAGAAAATTTGACTTTGATATGGCCTATAAATCATGAGATATTTTGCTTGCAAGAATTTTGCTATGGATGGAGAGTGTGACAAGCTGAAAACAGTGTACCCCATACTTGTTCTACAAGGGGTATAATTAGAGATTACAAATAACGCAAAAATTAGTGTCTGCGGGAGGGGCTCCTCTTAATTTATAATCTAACCATTGTGGATTCCACTGACTGATGCAGTTCCATGACTTTGAGCACTAACAAAACACAGCTGTTTATTTGCAGATAAAGAAAAATTTGCTGCTTGTCTGTCATTTCATCTTAGTGGTGCATTTTTTTTCTTCTTTTTTCTTTTTTGCACCTTGGAGCCCTGATTTACCAGGGCATCAGCGACAGACTGATGTGCACACACAAAGAACCTGTCGCGTAGACGGCATCACAACACTGACAACGCATCATTATCTGTGGACCGGGTCTCTGTCCTGTACATATCCATACCTACCTACCTCGTCTTGTGTTACACGGAACTCATTCCAGACCAGTCCCTCATTTTCTCAGATATCTACCTCCCATCTTTATACAAAAATTGCATATAATGTTTCCTGAAGCGAGCTTTCCCGCAAGTCTAAACATGCTTCGTCCTGAGCCATTTTTTTCATTTGCCCGGCAAGGAACGCTGCAATACATGTGGCTACCTTGTCAGGCAACGCAAAAAACGCCAATGACCCCCAAGGCCACTGATGCTGGGACATGTGGTAGCAAAACAAGTCTTGCTGGTTCTGCTAACTTAAGGTAACACGTTCTGGTAGATGGTTGTACCTCTTTGACTCAATTTTTCATCAGTAGATGTGACTTGTTTGGCGTAATAAATAACAGGCACAAAACTCTCTCTCTCCTCCTCCTACCCCCCCCCCCCCTCCCTGGAAATATAGGTTTGCAGGTACCTGAATGAAAGGTGTATTTATTATGTGATATTTAAATCTGGAATCATTAGTGTTTCAGATAAGCACAGATTTTGTTGTGATGTGCAGAATGAATGCACACAGGATCAGTGTAACATTTTGAAATACATGCAACTTATTGCATGGCACCTTTATGAACTCATTCAGTGCCAAGTTTTGGACTGAGTCAACAGCTTTCCTCGGCATGCTTTGGGCACATTATTCTTGCCCTGAACCATGTGTCACTCACACCCCAACCCTCCCTATACCATCTCACTTCCTAATGGGTGTGACCTGTATGTGTATTTCTCTGGTTATAACCATCCCATAATAAGGAAAGAAATTGACTCAGTCTTACTGTTTCTCACAAAAAAAGCTGTTGACTTTGACCTTGCTCCAACTCACAAGATAGATATATCATATTCACCTTAATAAGCCCACACTCCCTAATAAATGCACACACCCCTTTTTACAAAGAAAGAACCCCTCAAATATCCCATAGTTTTCAAATGAGGGGTAGAATTTACTATAAGCTTTTTTTTAGCTTTTGTGGATGAATTTTTTTTTAGCGCACTGTGTGCTTATTGAGATGAATAAGGTATGCGTTATTCTCACCCTACCCCACAAAAAAAAAGAAAAGCTGTTGACTGGGTCTCACCCTTACTCCAGACCTCAAACGGGAAAGCTGTTTGAGTCTCACTCCAGCCCACAAGGAAACATATTGACTCATTTGCGCCCATAACACAGAAACCTGTGGACACAGTCTCACTCCAGTCACAATGAAAGCTGTTTGTCAGGACTCAATCTCACTCCAGTCCACCACAATGAAAGCTGTTTTTGTCAGGACTCAATCTCACTCCAGTCCATCACAATGAAAGCTGTTTGTCAGGACTCAATCTCACTCCAGTCCATCACAATGAAAGCTGTTTGTCAGGACTCGATCTCACTCCAGTCCATCACAATGAAAGCTGTTTGTCAGGACTCAATCTCACTCCAGTCCATCACAATGAAAGCTGTTTGTCAGGACTCGATCTCACTCCAGTCCATCACAATGAAAGCTGTTTGTTAGGACTCTAGCTTCATTCCCGACCACAACAAACAAATCTGCTGAATCATTTTCACTCAAGCCAACAACAGAGAAAGCTACTGACTCAGCTCTCCTTCAAGGGAAAAAGTTGACTGGCAGCAACTGTATGTCAGTTTTAACATGTGATATGTACAGTGCTAACAGGTTCCACGAGTAACAAACACCAGTTTCTCTTTTTTTTCCCCTTGCTGGCAAACTGGTTCAAGCTTCGACAATGTTATATCTTAAGCCTGTTACGTTTAAATACCCTTCTCAAATATACCTCTGTGTTTAAAAGTTGCCCAGGATTCTATTTCAAAACCATACCTCATTCTGTAATTTTAGCTATACAAATTGTGACGAGCTGCTTTCTCTTCGACATGATTACCCTGAAATAGAATTTTATTCAAAAATGCCACCACGTATAATTTCCTCCTGTGGCCTTTAAGGACCATTTGTCCTCCAATTATGCAAGGAAATAGTACGTTGAACAGGTAGATAATATCTGGACACACCTACAGTGTCAACAGTCCGCCTGCAGCTGGCACCTAATGACCCCCCCCCCCAACCTTTCCCCCATGCTGTTCCAAGTACACCCAAACTCACCCATAGGCGTCACCCCTAAAATGTTTTCAATTGGGAGATCCAGGTAAAAAGTGCATGAAAACAAAGAAAAACCGACCAATTTCCCCCCAAATCACCTTGTTATAACAACTTTTGAAGTCTCTAAATTGGGAGACTCCCACCAAAACTGGGAGAGATGACAGGTATGTTTAATGAATTGATTTGGGCTTTCATTTTTTGATGATATTTGGACCATTTCCTCACTTAGCTTTACATCTTTTTTTTTTTCAATCTAAAGCACTGGATTGCATTTAAGGGATTTTCAATCTGTTATTGCATCAGTTTAATATTACCTCTTTTTCTCAAAAGAATTTGCCATCCAGTTTCTAAAGCCTAATCATTTTTGTTTAGCAAGGTCAGACAGAAGAGTTTCTTTCAAAGTGCTTCTTTTTTTTTCTTCAAAATGCTACACAATCTATCAAAGGGCTTTCAATCTGTCTATTGGGCCCTACACTGTGGTGTAAAAGGGGCTTTTAAGGAAGTTTTACAAAACAGAGCAACACATGTACATGTTTTTTATATCCACAGGACATGGAAATAATAATTATTCTTTTCAAAAAACATCCTGGGGGAGGGGGGAGTTACACGAAGAATGATAATTAATCAAAAGAACAAGGGTAAAACGTTCAGCAACCTTAAGGAAAATGACCCCCTCTCACCCCAAGACACATACCATTGCCAACATTGGGAGAGATGTGTCCACGCTTGATTGAAGATGAAAATACACCTTTATATTGTAAGGTCCATGGTGTCTATCCAATTTTCAGGTCAAAGATGTTTTAATCCGTCCATTTAGCTGAAACCATCCATGAGAGGCAACATCCTTTGCTGGTGCTATTATGCATTTACTTTCCCTTTTTTTCCTTTTTTTTTTTTTTTTTTTTTTTGTTCATTGAAGGTTAAAGCCACATTTTTTCCACTCTTGGTTTTCACTACATGTTAAGAAACAGAGTCAGCACATCTTAGAGTGCAGTGTGGTTCCCTTCAATCTGTCCAGTCAAGTTTTTTCTTTCTCTTTTTACCTACCTGTACCTTGCGTTTAACACATGATATGCCTACTGTGTTAGTCCTATTAAGCATCCACATGTGATCAAAAATACCAGCATGTTGACACAGAGGGTTAAAATCATTATGGTTACCCACAATTCCAAAGGAAGGAAGAATTACGATTTCCAATTGCTACACACCCCACCAAATATGCCTGTCATGTAAAAAAAAGAGAGAAAGAAAAAGAAAATTACCAACAGCCAACATTTCACAAAATACTCCGGAGAGCTTCACACTTTGTGCATGTGTGTGCATGAGCCACACTAACGTGAACCATTTGTAAGTTACTGTACTACCAGAATCCACCATACACAGTCAGAATTTTTGACGAGTCTGAGTCAGACGCTTCTTTTTTTCAGGTAACCACGGCAACATGTTCAGTTTTGCCCTCTCCTGCAGCCGAGAATTTCCCCCATAAAATACACTGCAAACAGGGAATGTGTACACACTGTGTTTCACAGCAAGTTTATCCAGCGCAGTTTCTCCTTTTGCTATATTTGTGCATATTTCCTTGCTAAATTTTACATTATTTTATACGTTTCAAAAAGTCAGTCCACAGCCCATACATAGATAGAGAAAATGCTTTTTGACCATTCATTCAGATAGCATATGACAATTATCTTTTACTGCTTCCCAAGCAAGTTTTTATTTTCCTTCCATTTATTTTATTCATTTCTGTCCTTGTCACCTCCTGTTCAAATTCAGTCACTTGTCTTTCTATTGGCAGCCCACACCCCTTTTTTTTTTTTTTTTTTTTTTTTTTTTTTAGCAAAATTCTTGGGTAGCCCTCTGAGCAAATACTCTGAAAATTTTGTTTGCCCTGATTGGATTCCACAACTCTAGGACCAGCGGAGATGTAAATATTTGGGCCTTGATTTGTCCAGTCTCTCTTTTTATGATATGTACACAATGGTATGTGTTCAAATTTCCGTCAACATTCCAGGAAAATTATGCTGCACCCGAGTTTCTGTCCAGACCAGTCACAATTTGAACACATCCCTGTGGTATGGTAAGACTATTTAACCTATTCCCCCTGAATTAAGGCTGAGTCAACACCTTTCTTTGACACATGCTGGGTACATAGCAAAGGAAAGCCACTGTGCTGGGCCGCGTTATCTTGATAGGTCTCATCTACAAGTCTCATTCAAATCATTTTTTTTTTTTTACAGTCAGATTACTCAAAACATTGAAGCAAACGATATTTGACCACCAGTCAGTTTTTCATGCTTTGAGGGAGAAAGCTTAACTTCAAACACTTTTTCAAAGAAAAATTTAACGTCGTCCGCTCAGGTCACACCTTTTTTCTTACATAGTTTAATCACTGCCTTTGGTGGTATCCAAATATAGGCCCAAGAACATGGCAACTGGGAACATGAGATGTCGAGTTGAACAGGTAGAAGGTGTGACTTGGCATGACATCTGATTAGTACCTGTCTTTCAGCTTGGCCCAAGGCCCTGTGCCTGAGTTATGTATCAAGCTGTGTGCTATCAGGACTCGTGATGTCATACCCAGATTGATGCCAGTCCTGTAATATGACTGTAGAGTACAACACTCTGTACGTGGCCATCTCCGGTATTGGTAGGAGCAAAGCTCAATCTGGTATAATATCGTCTCATTCAAGCAACCCTCTCAGTTTAAGTACCCTACCCCAATTAAGGACCCCAACTCATTACAGAACCTTTCCCCACTTAAGCTCCTCTCTCCTTTTTGACCAAGAAAATAGCTAAAAATCATGCTACAGTGAAAATTGTTTTGAAGGACAATCTCCATAAATGACCAAATATGACCCACCATCACTAGAAAAGACCAGATTACCGACTCTTAAACTCTGATTCATTCTGTTCAAAACATTAAATATAGGTTCACAAATAGTAGCTGGTCTCTTCAACTTTTTAAGGCACTGCATATACTCAACAAGAGGCCCATATGCCTAATGCTCTGCTGGCACAGAGGCTATATTGCACCTGTTCATTTCAAAGCTGTGAGTCCTCAAGTGGCTTCTGAATATATAAAGCTTATCTTAATTTAGGTAGTTTAAAACGTCCACCACATGGCACTTTGCTCCACATGTAATCATAGCTTATTTGTGCAATTCCTGAGATGGATATTGTTGCATGTGCCAAGACAACAATGAGTGAGTCCTTAACTTTATATCCTCAGTGACCTTGCAGCAGAAGATCAGTCACCCACATTATGTAATACAAGAGGCCCATAAGCCTGGTGCTGTGCTGACATTGCCTTTGATGTCCAAGCTACACCCTGTCATTACAAAATCACCTCTCAAATTCATAGGCATGGTGACCTCACAAAAATAGGTCAAGGTCACATATTAAGTAAAATTCTAGCTTTGGACATTGTCTATATATCCTATAAATTTGGCAAGTCTAATCCAACTACTTTTCAAGATATGGAATTTTATATCTTAAAACACATTTTGGCTCATAATTTCTGTCAAATTACAGGTGGCGCCACTAGTATCACTAGCAAGTTAGACTTTGACCTCCCCAACAATCCCATCAAATTCTATGAAGATCCACCCAAAATTAAAGATGCTAAAGAGTTTACAGGATTTTCACATTTTGACCCCTATATTATATAATAATGTAGGTGGCGCCACCAATATTGAAAGGGGCCTAGTTTTTCACACACCCTATAAGTCCTGAAAGTGATATTGGGCTAACTTGAAAACTGTGGACGGTATAGTGCTGATGAGTGAAAGTTTACAGACGGGTGGACAGACGGACAGACATGAGCGGTCGCAAAAAACTCTACGACCTTTGGTCAACAGAACTAAAAAGGATACTATGATAATTAAACAGCTCTGGATCTGCTTTTTCAAACCCAGTGTCTTGTTCCTCCAACATCTATCTTTACTTCCTCTTCTACCAAGTGTAGTAAATAACAAAGAGCAGTACATTGTACTGGAAACAAGATTTATATCTGCTTTGTTTGAGACAAGTGAATTTACAATCCGATGAGGTATGTTGACACTGGACTTATCCAATCAAAATTTTTATGTACTTTCATGACAGTAAACTGTTAAATTAACTCCTTACTGTCCTATTAACCCTTTTCTGTCTTATAGTCAAGTGCTATTATTCCTTTATTTCTTACACTGATGATAAAGACCAAAAAGTTCATGCATAAATTGGAGTAGGCCAACAGTGTTTAGAAATGTTGAAAAAGCCCTGCAGTCTGGTGTAAGCGTATCTATAAGCTGCATGGAAAGAGGGAAGCCTAAGCATCTCGGTTGCCAAATAGGCCTACAGGCCGACATCACCTGAGGCAGGAGGGTTAAACTTGAAAGAACAGCCATAATCCAACATGGTGGACATCATAATGCAAGGACTTAGTGCTGGTTTGGGAAACAGCTCTACCCATCTACTCAGGACCAGTTTTGTGCTCAAATCCATTTTCTTTTGTTGTCATCTTTAGACAAAACATTGAGAGCTTATCCCATGAGGTGAATACTGTGTCCCTCATACATGTTTCTTTTACATGGTTCTTTCTGCCCATCCACTCCTTCATCACACTGTATTTCAGCACCTTTTATGTCTAAAGAATTAACTGAGATTGAGTCAATAGGTTCCCTTTGCTAATTCCCAGGTGCATTACACAAACAGTTTGTAGTAGATCAGCTGTTGACTATCGACTGATGGCAAAATATGCTTACTATCCACGACGAAACAGACAGCATTTATGCCATCAGACCCTTGCTGGCAATTTGTCATGGGAAAAAGTTGCATCTCGATACATGGTCGCAGTTTTATCTTAACTTTATGATGAATTTTCCTCAAAGGCTCCCTCTCTTTAAGACAGACATATTTAAGGAGACAAAGGTATGTGTAAGTGAGAGCAGACGTGCTACTTCACTGTTCCCAGCTTTCCCTCCATCACTATGGGGTATGCTCTTTACACTACTGGTTTCCTTTGACATTCAGATTAAAAATACTTGATAAAGAGAAATGTTAGGAAAAAAGCAAAACAAAATAGTTAGAAGTACAAGTCCTGTTGGCACTGATCTGTTTTAGCGAATCGAGTATTAACCCTTCCCCCCATAAATTGAGTCAACAGCTTTCCTAGGGGCTGGTTGGGTGTTAACCTTCCTCTTGAATTAACAACTTTCCAATGGGCAGGTTTGGTAATAAGTGCTTATCCTTCTCCTGGGAAAGTTGTTCATCTTGCTGGGGAATGTTGTTCTAACAGGCTTCATCTACAATTCTCCCTCAAATTCTTTATCATTTACATTTTTAAAAATGAAAGATGACTGAACCACCCGATAGTTTACCTCCAGCCTGTTTCGACCAGTCTTCAGCGTGAACAGGTTAATGGTGCTGTCATATCCACTCAGCACCTGTCTACAAACACTGATTGAAACCTTCATACCACCAAACACTTCATCTACATGTAATGCTCTGCAAACCTGGCTGGTACCCCTTGCCACAGCTTGCTTCCAAGTTTACCATACTATATATATATACATATGACTGCATTCTTTTGGACTTTGAGTCCTACTATCAGCATCACTGACCGCAACTCATACCGACAGGAAAAATCAAGAGCATGTTGATTAGGAAACTTGACCTTACTTAATAATTTGCAGACTCAAGATTCCTCTTTTTGAAAACCTTTCCATCAGAATTTCCACCAAAATTTAGCATAAGATGTTTTGTGTATTCATACTTTTTTAATGGTTTAAAACGCACATCACACATTCCTTTGTGTTTTGTTTTTTTGTTTTTTTTCTGGTTTTCAAGTACAACTGCCTGGACTGTCCAAGACATTATGACCTTTTTTCCGTTGGAATTAAAACTGAGACGACTTAGTTCAGAACTGCAAGCCCACACCAAGGAAAGATGTCGACTCAATCTTAATTCAAGGGGAAAGGGTTAAAATAAGTCACATATGCCTAGGAAAGCTGTTGACCTGGGTCATGCGATTTTAATAGGTTCATCTGTCATTCTCACTCATATTATTTTTTTATTATTCTTGAAACTAGCCAAACCCATCAAAGGAGATGACAGTTGGGCACCACCTGGTTATGGCACATCAAGGAGGAAAGGGTTAAATAAGATGAAAAACCACAAGTGTGCCCACAAGAACAAGAAAATGACAAAAAAAAAAGCTTTTACTTTGTTTCTATGGGAGCCACAAGAAACATGCCTATCAGTGAAAATGTACATCAAACTTGGCACATGTTGCAGCAGGTCTGCTATTAGGCAATGCCAGTAAATTGTCCACTTTAACTCTTTCATAGCAAAATTTCTTACAATAATGTCTGCAGCTTTGCTCCGCACACAGTTTTGGTGAATGCTCCCAAAGCACTCTGAGAAATGCTGTTGTCCTGAACTTTTTTTTTTAATTCACACTCCAGAAACACAGGCATGCTGGTACTTGAACGAAAGGTCCTTTTATGAGAAATTCAAATCTGGAATCATTATACACTGAAACCTCATTATAATGACACTCAGATATCCGACATATTCAATATAATGACACAGATTTTCATGGGAAAAGGTTTATTTCCTTTGTTGTTTGATTCATTTTTATCTGACATATTCAGTTATCTGATACATTTCTTAGGGAACAGATGATGTCATTCTAACAAGTTTTCACTGTAACAATAAAAATATATACATTATAATTCAGATGAACACAAATTCTGTGTGCTTTTTTCAAAAAAAAAAATAAATAAATAAAATAAACTACACAATTCAAGTAAAAGCATGTAACCCAGACCTCTGGGTTTACCAGATCAGTCTGCTTTGTGTTTCAGGAATGCTAAAGCTTGGTTCCTGCTATGTACCAACAGAAATCAGACACGACCGACTGTGGCTTCTACTATCGCCACATCTCTCCACAGCTGCTCTGCTGTTGGTGAAATTCCTATTTCCGCAGCAGATTGGAACAAGTTATTTTGGGACTCTTTTCTTCCCACCGACTGTTCCCCTGTATACCAGTTATCATTCTCTCAACTGTATACATTGTATACCTTACCAGAAAGGTTTATTGTGAAATTGCACATTTTGCCCTCTGTCTTTAATACTCAAGTCAACTTCAAAGAAAGTTCTCTTGCTAAATTTTCTATGCAAAACAAAAAACTTTGGTCTCCTCCTCCAGATCAACATGCACAAGTTTTAGACCTTTTTCCCAGATATTTTCAGAATCCATGCACATACAACATCTGTTTTTCCCCCTTTTTGTTTTTTGTTTTTTCTCTGGTAACTACAGCCCCTCGAGACTCTTGCTGTAAGTTACTGCATACCACAAGTTGTATCACAAATCCAAATGTTCAAGGCAAATTTTTTTTCTGTTGCACCTGCATGGCACTTGTCCTTTCTCCCAGCTGAGTTGGCTCTGGATGCCACCATGATGGCCTTGCCTGCTAAATTCTCAGTACAAAGTGTAAGATGTAAATGGTAAAGCCTTCTGTCTGTAGTCTTACATGTAAACATTACACCCTTCTGTCTGTAATCTAACAAGTAAACATTACACCCTTCTGTCTGTAATCTAACAAGTAAACATTACACCTTTCTGTCAGTAATCTAACATGTAAACATTACACCCTTCTGTCTGTAATCTAATATGTAAACGTTGCAGCTTTCTGTCTGTAATCTTACATGTAAACATTACACCCTTCTGTCTGTAATCTAACATGTAAACATTACACCCTTCTGTCTGTAATCTAACAAGTAAACATTACACCCTTCTGTCAGTAATCTAACATGTAAACATTACACCCTTCTGTCTGTAATCTAATATGTAAATTTGCAGCCTTCTGTCTGCAACATAACATGTTAACATTACAGTCTTCTGTCTGTAATCTAATATGTAAATGTTGCAGCCTTCTGTCTGCAACATAACATGTTAACATTACAGTCTTCTGTCTGTAATCTAACATGTAAACATTATTTTTCTGTCTGTAGTCTGACATGTAAACATTGCCGCCTTCTGTCTGTAATCTAACTTAAAAGTTACAGCGTTCTGTTTGTGATCTAACATGTAAATGTTAGATCCTTCTGGCTGTAATCTAATATGAAAACATTACAGCCTTCTCTCCATAGACTAGTATGTAAGCGTCACAGCCTTCTGTCTGTAGTCTAAGATGTAAAGATTACAGCCTTCTGTCTGTAGTCTAAGATGTAAAGATTGCAGCCTTCTGTCTGTAATCTAATACATAAACACTACAGCCTTGTGTCTGTAGTCTAACATGTAAATGTTACAGCCTTTTGTCTGTAGTCTAACATGTAAATGTTACAGCCTTCTGTCTGTAGTCTAACATGTAAATGTTACAGCCTTCTCTTTGTAGTGTAACATGTAAACATATAGTTTCTGCATATTAAACAACTAGAAGCAAGAGTGCTACATCTTCCATGTAGTTCTGAACCCCCTAAAATTAGCACAATCCAATTTCTCTATACTCCATAGCTAATCCAGTTACCGTCTATGTCTAAACCTATGGGTGCCTTACTTAACCACTACTATCACATTCAATGCAAAAACTGTGAAAATCCAAGGCTTCAACAGCCAAATGAATGTATAAAGAGGTGGTCAGCAGAGAACCATCAAGCAGGTTCCACAGCCTTAATTCTGATTCAAACATGTTCTGCTAATAAAATTAACCCTAACATGGATGTACATGTAGATTTCATTAGACATCTGGACATTTTGGGCCAGTTTGTGAGGTGAGGAAAGTTAAGCTTTGGCATATGGGAATCCTGGAGTCGATACTGCCAACAACTTCAGCGAAGCCCTACACAGCTATTCTTCTGATGGCGGTGATTGTGGGAGACTTCCCCAGATTGTCTGGCCTGTGGCAGGCATTACGCAGACCCTGGATACAGACCAAGGATGCAGGCAAGGTGAACATTGAGAAAAGTTTTTATGGAGTTCCACGTAAACGTGACATCTGGCATGGATTTTGTGCACAACTGTGCACCCCTTTTGCTGACAGACAAACTGTTTTTTTTCCTCTTGCTTGGCTCTCGTTGAATAAGCACGCACAAGTGATACATGAAAGGTGGAATTTAATGGCTGGCTTGCACAACATGACAAGCTAAAGACAGCACGATTATCAAGGTTTTATTCTGTTGTACCATTAAGTACTTTGTCTCGCCCACAATTCCTACTTATCCTATCAGTGGAGACATTTATTTCCTCACAATTCCTGTCTATGAAGACATTTCTTCATCACAATTCCTATCTATGCAGACATTTCTCCGTCACAAATTCTGTGTATGGAGACATTTCTCCGTCACAATTGCTGTGTATGGAGACATTTCTCCGTCACAATTACTATCTATGTAGATATTTCTCCGTCACAATTCCTATCTTTGGAGACATTTCTCCCTCATACTTCCTGTCTATGGGCACATTTCTCCCTCACAATTCCCATCTACGTAGGCATTTCTCCCCCACAATTCCTATCTATGTAAGCATTTTTCCCCCACAATTCCTATCTATGGAGACATTTTTCCCTCATTATTCCTGTCTACAGAGACATTTGTCCCTAATAAATTCTTATCTACAGACATTTTCCCTCAGAATTCCTACCTACTGAAAAATTTCTCCCTCAGAATTCCCACCTACTGAAACATTTCTCCCTCAGAATTTCTACCTACTGAGGCATTTCTCCCTCAGAATTTCCATCTATTGAGACATTTGTCCCTCACAATTCCTGTCTACAGATATTTCTCCCTCAATGTTCCTACTTACTGAGGCATTCCTCCCTCAGAATTCCCATCTATTGAGACATGTCCCTCACAATTCCTGTCTACAGATATTTCTCCCTCAACGTTCCTACTTACTGAGGCATTTCTCCCTCAGAATTCCCATCTATTGAGACATTTGTCCCTCACAATTCCTGTCTACAGATATTTCTCCCTCAACGTTCCTACCTACTGAGGCATTCCTCAATCAGAATTTCCATTTATGGAGACGTTTGTCCCTCACAAAGCACACAAGTGGAGACCTTCCTCCCTCAGTGATGTTATTCAGTAGAACAGCCTGTGGTCAGTACAGCAAACAGTTCATCAGTGCTTCATTTTTTAGTCCGGAGATTTAGGAAACTGTCTGCCTTCTTATCTGTAGACAACACTGACTGAGCCTGTGCTTTCTGTTTATCATCACCTGAACAGATCAACAATCTCAGTCACATTTCTAGGGTCATTCTTTACATAACATTAACTGAAGGATAAGATGCAAGGTTAATTCGTCCTTCCCTATTCAAAGTTATCCGTTCGAGTGACTGGTTCCGGGTTCACCACTGGACATATACCACTTACATGTTTACCAAAAACAGAACTTACACTGACTTTGACATAACAAACACTGGACATTTAGAGTCTGTACACACAATTTCATAACAGTGTGCTGATTCATAGGGTCACCCTTTATATAACATTTAATTGAAACATAAAATGCATGGTTAATTTGTCCTCTATTCAAAATTATCAGTATGAGGGATTTGCTCTGGGTTCACCACTATACATGTGTAACCTAATTTTCACCGACTTTGAGATAACAAATACTGGGCATTTCTAGTGTTTACTTAGAATTTCGTGACAGCTTGCTTTGTCAAACGTTTCTGTATGTATGTGTGCCTGTGTTGTACATTATGTAGAAACACGTGTACTTACAAGTTGATATTCTTGTGAATCATCCTGTTGACAATTGTAATGTCGTTGACACCCTCGTCGTTACAAGGTGTGTCTGGAATTTCCAAATTTCAACTGATTTAACATTTTACCTTTACGAACCCTTTGCCCCTTAAATTAAGACTGAGACAACAGCTTTTCCCCTGGAGCATGTTATTCTGATAGGCCTCATCTTCGATTTCCCTCCAAACCGTTTTCTCAATACTGTTCAAATCAGTCAAAAACCATGAAGCAGACGACATTTGACCAACAGCCTATTTTCACATATTTACAGGGAAAGGGTGAACCTCCAAATGTGGTTTAAGACCACAGTGGCTGCCTGGGGGACTGTACACAATGGCACTCCACTTTGGAGAAAAAAATGGATCCAGGTTACAAATTTACAATGCATGGGGCAAAATTTGAGCATAGTTTGAAACTTGTTGAGGGATACCATACAAAGATCTATTATTTGATAAAACTGACAGGTTTCTCCTGATTGGGTTGTTTATCTTATCTCCCAAGGCTCATATATGTTCTTGTTGGGGCCCACTTTTTGCTGTGGGTGGTCTTTTTTTGTGCCAGTTTCAGTTCATCTCGCCCACACCTGCTATCAACATACATATGTTGAATTTCTCACAGAAAGAACATCGCCAAATTTTGTTTTTGCAATGACATACATATCATAGGAGTGTTGATGTTTTGTTAAGCTGTATGTGTGAAAATCCTAATAAAAATGAACTACAATGTTGAATGCAGCCTTGTGTTTGTAATTTATAGCTGAGGTGGGGTGGGGGTGGAGGGTTGATCAGGATTAACCTTAGTTTCAATTTTATATCTGGCAAACAGACGAGCTAAACCACAGAATTAATCATACTGTAACTTGTCTGCTCAGCAGACCTGACCTTACATTCGTTGACGCTCAGTATGGCTGAACTAGATCATACATAAAGCCCAGTTACAAAACCCACAGGCAAACCCACTAGAAGAATATACGTCACCCAGGTACTAGGCATTATTTTGGGAATCGTACTGACTTCTGGTCTCTGCCACACCTTTTCCTAACTCAGTACGCAACATTTTCCCCTGGAATCTTATTTGCAGGAAGGTTGCTTGCTAACACACCATGTGCCGTCTACACAAACAGTGCCTGGACCCCATGAACATCAGTGCTATCTCTGCCACCAGTGATAAAACAGGAAACTGGAGACCAGATGTGCCAAAACATCACAGCTTCTCCTTCAGTCTAAAATATTAACACACTCATTTGTCTGTCTCATAGGGCAGTAAATCTTACTAAAGACTAACAGGCTGAATTCCCTCTGGAGTTTTAAAGATATCACAAAACCTGCGACAACCGAATATGTCTGGAGTCCAGTAAATGTGTACCCAGATATCTGAGTGAGAGGTGTTCAATCACAGTGGAACCTGTCTTGACGGAACACCCTTGGTGGTCACCAAACTGTGGTCTAGACAGGTGGTCTATTACAAGAGATATATATCCATGAAATGCATACCAAGCAAAATATCTTGAAGAGATGGTCTTTCCATGCAGGTGGTCTCTCAAGCCAGGTATCTCTGTATTGGAGGGTCAAGTGTTGAAGTGTTTATGCATCCAGCCTGGTCATGACATTGGTACAAAAGTATTTCTTTGAATGGTCAAGAAAACATTATTTTTATCCTCATACTTGGACGACTGGCTTTTTCATGAAATAATTTGCTCGGAGTTCTGAGCTTTGAATTCCACTAACATGCACACTCAATTAAAAGGGCAAAACTGCCATTTCCTGCTCTCAGCTTTTTTCTACCACTCAAATACATGCAGAATTTATTATTAGAACACTTTTCATGCTGGTGTTCAGCTATGAAAGGTTCATTTAGGGCAATGAGACCCAAATTTGGCATTTTGTGTTCACAGCGAAGAGGCATTTACACCAGAGCTTGGCACAGCTCATCTACACTGTAAAAAAATCCACTACTTCAGGCAAGATTATGCAAGTTTACCAACTTAATGTAAGTTTTCTAATGTTCAGGCAAAATTACAGTTAAAATGAAATATTATAAGCCATGTAATCTTACAATAAGATTTAATGGTAAGATTAACATAATTTTTGAAAGATCTTGTGAAGTTTTGAAACTTATCCCACAGACAAAACTTGTAAACTTATAGGAAGATTTGTATTCTCTCATGAGGATATTTTCTCATGAGGATATTTTTAAAGCTTTGCAAACTTATCTTATGGAAAAACTTGTAAACTGATAGGAAGATTCGTACCATAATCTCTCATAATGATTTTTTTTCGAAGTTTTGCAAAATTTTATTTTTTCAACAGTGTAAACCTCTTTTCACCCAGTTTATTTTCACAAAATTGTCCAGTGCATCAAAATTTTATAAACAGGGTCATCCAGGTACAACTGATGGTCCTTACTGATGGCTGATATAAGCATAACTCATCTCCAGACACCAAATGTGGCGCTTACAAAAAGGAACTGAAAACAAGAGAGTAATAATGAGCTATTTGGTTCTGTTTGCATTTTGTTTAATAATAAGTAATTTGATTTGATTACTGGTCTCGTTAATTGTATTCAGTAAGTGATTCAGATTTATTGTTTGGGTAACTAACTGCGTGTTGGAGAAAACTAAGTGCATATGCACTCATGTCTACGCGTTCAGAGCAATACAAAAGTGCCAGAAGGCTAGACTACACAACAGCAAACAAGCTTACGCAGGCAACACGTGATTAACATACTTGGGTCCAGTATGTCACACTTTTATTTTATCATCTGTACGATTTCTTTGAATTTCAATGCCAACAGGTGCACACGTGTTAAGGAAAGAAATTTTTAATTCCCCAAAGCCAGCACATTTGATGGTTATGTTTCCATTTTTTTTTTTTTTTTTTTAATTTCCTTTCCTGTTATCAAATCCAGCTGTCTACAGGTGAAGGCAGCTGTCACAATTAGACAAAAAAAAAAGAGAGTGCTGGTGTGCGGCGAGGAATGTTACAGGGTACCATACTATCAAAGGAAAAGGTGCCTGGAATGACGTAAACCTCATACCATACAGCCATGTCTGGAAACTCGAGAGCACCCCTTGTCTTGGAGATAGCTCTGTCTCCAGTTGCCATGGTTATGCTCACATTTACGATTATTCACCTCATGGCCATAAATGGGCATGAGACAGGAGTCCCTCATTGTCAAGGAATGCGTCATTTTATTGTCCATGAACATCAAAGTACTAAATCTGTCAACAAAACATCATTAACAGTTACTAGTAAGTTAAATGTCAAGTACCATTTTTTTCCCTTAAACTCTGTTGGTGCAACAGAAACTTAAGTGAGTCCGCAGCTTTCTATGACAAGCTTTGCTCACCTGGTGTCACCAGAAACAAGCTTGAGAATCTGACGACTCATCCTGATGATACAGTGACTGTTATCACATTCCAGACCAGCCTCTCAGGTTGCTACTGTCAATTGCTTTACTTTTGCATGCTTAAGTTTTCAGTTTATGTATTTTTTACTTTTCACTGTCATTTTAATTTCATTTTGGGGGCATAATTCTTATTCAAACAATGATGAAATACTATTTCACTGTTTTTATTTTCAGATTTATGCCATCAGCGAAATAAGCGAAAATACTAATACAGCAAAAATTGAAAAATTGACACTATATCTTTACCCATATTTAAGATGAAAGTTGCACCTTTGAAGTATTCACAAACAGAGCTTTCACTCCAGCTCATCTGGTGTAAGCTGGGTCAGTGGTTTTTGCATTGCCTAGCAAGTCATGCTACTGCTGCACCACGACTCCCCAGGCAATACAAGTGACACCGACAGGGGCATCACACAACCACACAGCTGACTGAGCTGATGGTGAAGTGTTTTGATCATGGTTAATAACTACACCACAGGAAACAAACATGGGCACTACTTGGCACCCTGGCCATGATATCAAACCACAACACGTTTCTGCTTTCACTTCCGACTGCACAGTGTATGCCTGGCTATCACTGATATCTCAGTCCAATAAATGCCAGCGAGGGAATCTGCATTGATGTAGACCACCATATACAGCCATGTGCTTGCGAGCAACAAAAATCACACGTTTTCTACGTCTAAACATTTCAAAAATATCATATCGTAAATAGTATCATAAACCCTTGTGTCTGTACGAGGCAGCTGGTAAAAGTACATGGTATGTAAGCTTGCAGGGAAAGGTAGCCATGCATGTAAATATGTTGGGAGCCTATTTCATGCATTTAACATGCAAAGTACTGTTCATTGTTTTATTTCACAGTATTTTTATTTTCGCTTATTTTGCTGATGGCACAAAACTGTGAAAGTCAAGGAAACACAATTTACTGCTTACACATTTTTGCCAAAAAAGTACAATACCAAAAACTTTGATTCTTGATGGACACAAAGAATAATTTGCATGCATATTGTCAGATGATAATATCCACAAGTTTATGAATTTGAAGGTTTTGGTGAACTGTTTTTCTTGGTCAACATGGTGCAATAGAGCATCAAATATTTATGAGCTGACCTTGAGAATTGTGCTATAGTCTATATGGGTGTTGTAATTTAAGAGTACGGTTGGAGCTCGAGTGAGCCGTGTTCCGTGACTTTGGAGCAGCTGCGCTGCCTCGGCTTGCACCAAACGCAGTTGGTGCAATGTTCGATTTACTTAAGCACCAGTCTTCTGACTTGGCATGTAAACATGTCTAAACCAGCTCAGAACTTTCTACACACTGCATCCAGGAATAGACCCAAAGCATGCCCCTGCATTGCTCGATCACGGGTTATGTGATCCCTGCCTGCCCTGTTCTGTGGCTTATTCCTGGCAGCGAGGCCTTGGTTAAAATACCAGGCATGCTGGGTAGAGACAGGTATGTTTGTTGTATGAAATCAAAACATCAAAGTCAGTTTGACAGATCCCTACAAACAAGGTGAAACCTAAACTTTGAACCAGGTGTTTTTTTTGTTGTTTTTTTTTTGACAGTATAAGCACTACGTCTTGCAAACTAGCCCCAATTCGCAGTCAAATATAATTTCTGTTATAACCATCAAAAAGATTCTGGTCAGATGCTAAACAAATGGTTGCCACCTCAGTATTTTTAAAGGTCATCCATTTATCTATTTGTGAACTTTTGGTCTTTGTGTCTTTGGAAATTCAGCTTCCCATAAAAAGATTTACAAAAGTTTAGACAGCATTGGATGATGTACTTATTTGACTGACACCATTCAGATTTAGAATCACCTGTAATCTGCTCATACACTGCGTCGTGGAAAAGGATACTTACAAACAATGTAGAGAAATTTTCAAAGTGTAACTGGTATCTTTGTGCTCATTTTTACGAAGAACAGTACCTTGCTTGTTGGCTGGCTGCAAATCCTGGGAAAGCTACACATCTGTAAGCTTAACCCTTGTCGTGCAATCAAATGTCCTTAGTACTTCAGATTAAGTGCAACCTTTGTTGACATCAGCATTAACAGGGTTAAAACATTACAATTCTGCAGACATTACAACTGTAACCTGTTAATTACTGGCTGCTGATTACTACACACAGGTTGGAACCTGATGCAGCTGGTCAGTTCTGTGACATGTCATGGGCTTGCTATCCGCAGACAGTATTTTGGAAGATGCATGAATCAGCGGCCATTTTTTATTTTTAGCTGAACTCATGGCCACATATAACTATGGTCTTGTAGCTTACATTGTTCTCCAGTGAATAACATAATATACCTGCTGTATGCAACCACTGCTATGAGCAGCCACACTATTTTTTGTGGTCACTAGGCTCAGACATAGAAGTCGATTTCTTTGTAAAATTTGCCTGTGGTGACAGGTCACCTGCTGTATGTGGCCACTTTTTCTTGGCAGAAGGGGTGGCCACATACAGCAGGTACCACTGTAGATCTTTCCGCAGTTCTGAACGAAGGTTGAGATTGATGAGTCATGGATTGATATGGCTACTTATGACAAGCTGAAGTGTTGACTTACAATCAAACTGACCACCAGCAATTTCACCACGCCATATGTACTCAACAACTATTTTCGATTTGGGCTTCATGGCAGGTAGACGTGGGATCCAGTGGAGTATAACATTACAGTACCCAACGAAGACCTACCAACCTCTAGGTTTTCAACCTAGTAAGACTACCAGTGAGAAAGAGCAAGAATTTATTTTCTATTGCAGATTATTCAAGTAAACCTGCTCTTAAAAAGAGGAATTTATTTCCCCTTTTACTCAATTTTTCACTATTTAAGTAAGTTGTGGTGCTGGTGTCAATGCATATTTTGGCTCTAAAGGCCACCAGTCACAGAAGACCACACCTTGTTTGGAAACTGTCCTTTCACGTCACTTGCGTTTAAATCTACATGTATTTTGTGACCACCTGTGATACAAGACCAGTTTTTCATGGAAGTACAGTAAGTGCTCTTGTATTAGCTACAGAAGAGAAAGTATTTCTGCAAAAGAGTGACACAACTGAACACGTATGACTAATTACACTCCATGTAGATCAAGCACAGAAGTGCAGCTTAAACACATTTAAATATGTGTCAGAACTATCAAACGTCATATGTGTGGCAAAGCTAAAATTACAGTATTTACATCCATACATGTACCGTATTACTAGCTGTATTACTAGCTATGCCTTTTGCATACTGTATAATCATAAATTTTTACGAGGGATAAATATTCCCAAATTTTCCCGAGGAAACCCAGTTCAGGAATAGTTAACTCAGGAAAATTGTAACAGATTGAATGTGGAATGAAAGCCTGCATAACATAGGGAAATCAAAACTTGTGAAATTCTGATTTGGAGAGTGTTTGGGAAATTATGTGCCCAGGAATATAATTGATTATACAGTAAATAACCCTTTCCTCCTTGAATTAATTAAAACTGAGTTTTATGAGACTTCAGTCAACAGCTTTCCTTGGTGTGAGTTGGGCAATGCTATAGAAAGCTGATGACCTGAGGTATGTTATGTTGAGAGTTCTCATCTATAATTCCGATTCAAACTGTTTTTCCTTGCTTTTGATGGTCCCGAAACACTGAAGCAGATATTTGACTGCCACCTGATTTTGGCTGGTTTGATGGGAAAGCGTTAACACCCATAACTGTATCCTTCTGACGCTAATTAAAGCAGGACAATAAATCCATGAAAAAATCTGCATTTGATTAACTGTGTGCTCACTTTTTCTATTTACCTGACTCCACAATTATTCTTGTAACTTTCCTTACACATTTCCATCTTAATTTGTGTTACATTCAGTTGACAAATTGTGCATTACACATACATACATACATACATACATACATACATACATACATACATACATACATACATACATACATACATACATACAATGTACTTGTTTCTTTACCTTTTGCACAGCTACAGAGGAGAGACAAAACATAAGGAAAAATCCTCCCAAAACTTTTAAAACATACATTTGTTTTATTGGTTTTGAATTTGTAAAATTAAGTATTTTTTTTGGGGGGGGGGTCATTTAAATTTTCCAGAGGCATGCATCATTTCATTTTTAATGTCAAGTTCTTTTTTTTTTTAAGTTACGAAGTTTGTATATTTGTGATAAGTCATTGATAGCAAATGACTACCTAATGATTGCACTGATTTGGTGAAAGGGGCTCATACATGCGTTGCATGCTGCTCAACATCACTTTCAGATGAAGACATTTACATCTTTACCGGTGTAAATCTGTGGACTGGAATGAAATCAGTTTTAAGTATCAGAACGAATGCAAGCAAACCAGTTGATTGTGTTTACTCACCACTGCAATCGTCAGCTCTGATGAGCCTGTCCTCTCTCCCACTGCAGACATACTGTGCCGACGTGGTGTCCGCTTCTCCCATGACTCCGCTTCCTTGGTCAAGTTCAATTGTTGCTGCACTGTCTCCTTCTCCATCTGCAGCTTGGAATAGTGTGAGGTCTGAGTGCCAAGATCCTTCTCCATTTGTGTGATCACACGATCCTTCGCCTTTAGCTCTTCCAGCTGAAACACAGGGCATAATTTTTACTTCAAATACCCTATACACAACTCCATAAAACGGACACTTAGTGCAAAGCGAGGATTTTTTTTCTCCTTTGCTGGGTGCTGCCGACCCAGTCGTCAATATTGTAATGATGGGGTTCCTGGATAAAGTCCTGTAATAATATGTGGACATTTGGGATAATGTGGGTCACTCCACACTGCATTGGATAACACTGTACTGGTGATCTCAATCTCTCATTACTATTAACCATTTCATCCTTAGCCTTGCCTGAACATTATAAAGTGAACACTGATTATTAAAACACTACCATCCCTGGGGTTTGGGGTGGGAGGTCACAATTGCAAACAACCCAAAAGGGGTGGGGGTAGGAGGTGTAGCAATGGACACTGACTCGATGTGAAAATGAGGGGAGGCCGGGGAAGAGCTGGTACATGTATTGACAAACTACCAAAGGGGGAGGGGAGAATTGCTTAAATCGAGCTGGATTACAATACTATATATAGAGATTTGGGGGGAAAAGGGGGCCTCATGTATAGATTGTTTCCAAAAAAGGGGGGGGGTGTCTCTGAGAGCAAATTTTTTTGTGCCCCTAAGGCAGGGATCTTTGCCACAGAGCCTACTCATATTGCAAAGTATAGGGAATACCCACCCCTCCCTACCCCAATCTGGGTATAAAAACACCCACATTTCCAACATGTTTAATTAATGAAATAAGTTTTCACTGACTTAAGTCACATTTCCTGGCAATTTGACTGATTGTATCTCCCACAGTCCGCAGGGAAATGATGGCATCATTATAATAAGGTTTCCCTGTGCTGTGGGGTGCATTTAGATGATCGATTGTCCATGCTCCTGTGATCTTTAGTCCCTTTTTAACCCTTTGAAGACTCACTTAACAGCTTTTCTCGGTGCACTAATGCACCAAAGCAAACTGCAGAAAGCTTTTGGATGCAAGCATAGTTTTCTTAGTGACAAAGTAAAAATACAGCCAACATTTACATAAAAAAAAATGTTTAATGGCTAACTGCATGCCAACAGAGCCTCATTAGCCAAGCTAACCTTTGTTAAAAGTGGGAGATCTCCCTCCTGTAGGTACTGAAAAGTGGGAGGGTGAGCACCAAAGGTGCGAAGCATAGCTAGGGGGTCAGGGGGCATGCTCCCTCAGGAAAAAATTGAAAATTGCACCTTCATTTCCTGCATCTTGAAGCATTTCAGGCACCATCATAGACATATTCCATGTGTATACATATTACAACACAGCAAAACAGTACAGCTTTACAGCCACCAATGGAATAATGCTACTTTTTTAAATTTTACAAAAAGCGGGAGAGATTTTATAACTAGAAGCCAATCAGTGACCAAAAACCCCTCAGCCAGGATGGACAGACAGACAGACAGATGGACTGGCGCGTAGGTGACGACAATACCCCTCCGGTAGGTCAAGGTTACTTCTGTTTGACCTAATGACAAAGCTTTAGTGCAAATACAAAGAGCAGAGATATCATGGCACGGCCATTTTTCTTCAATGCAACACTGTCACCTAAATATGTGACCCAGTGACCTAGTTTTCACCAGGTGTCTGAGGCATCCTTGGGACCAATTGTCATAAATAATTGGTGCAGCTACAATGAGAAAATTAGTATTTGGAGATATCATGGTTCTGCCATTTTTCTTCAATGCAGCCCTGTGACCTAAATATGTCACCCAGGGATCTAGTTTTCCATTGGCTTCTGAAGCATCCTTAGGACCAACTGTCATAAAAAATTAATGAAGCTATATTCTTGGGTCATTTGGGCCTTTGAATTTTTCATCTAGCCATAACTCAGTCAATTTTTATCCTCTAAAGGGCAAAGGTCAAGGTTATCTGGCCCTTCGAAAGTTTCATCTTGCCATAACTTGGTCAATTTTCATCTGATTTGGTTCATGTTGGGCTTAAATTGTGGGTATTGTAACACTCTACATTTTTGCAATTTATATGTGACCTGTAAAGGTCGAAGGTCAAGGTCATTTGGACTTTGAAACTTTCATCCAGCCATAAGCTTAACAGAATGTGAAGTACCAAAGGACAAAAGAGGTAACCCGTAATATTTACAACTTTTGAAAGCACAGAGACAGATTTGCTTTGAAGTAAATCTTCTTTTCTAGTTCTTTGTTCTTGTGGAACTATAGGCATATTGGTACTTCAATAAAAGGTACTTTTATGAATTTGAATCTGGAATTGTCATATTTATTGGATGAGTGCAGCTTGTGATCAGCTCTGAAAGGGTCAAAGATGTGCACATGAACCTGTACAGGAATGAGTTTGTGTGCATCATTCCAGTTCATCGACCTACTGAAGGAAATATAAATTCATGAACCTATTTAAGGAAATACAGTTGTACATGTTACGTATGAGATTAGAACGACAAAATCATGATGACAGGCAGAACTTGTACTTGTAGGTCTGGCAGAGGGAGCAGAGCAAGGATCTGCTTGGTATACCATTGTACTGACTCATCAAAGCTGGGGACGCTGTACATTGGGCTATTCCACATTCCCCCTGTTTTTGTTGTTTTCTGCTTTTTTGTTTGTTTTTTTTCCAGGTTTAAGCTACACTTTCTCTCCTTTATTATAATCCCTGTTTGTTTGGTGAGGGGTGTCAGTTTATACATGCTACAGAGTTTTACACATAAATTCTCACAGACTCAAAGTTATAAAATTATGCACAAACTGATAAACTCAAGGTGAGGATTTTTTAACCATTTTAGTCAACCCTTTCACATTTTCATGATGAAAGTTTCAAATTTTCCTGATGAAAAGTGACACAAGTCTACATGACTAAAACTCTGCCATCTTGTTATTCATAATTGTTTCATATTTCAATTCCAAGAAAAGATTATCAAGGTTACTTTGGAATTCTGTGACTGTACCCTTATTTGGGTGCCTACTCCATTGTTACAAGAGTGTAGTCTCTCTCTCTCTCTCTCTCTCTCTCTCTCTCTCTCTCTCTCTCTCTCTCTCTCTCTCTCTCTCTCTCTCTCTCTCTCTCTCTCTCTCTCTCTCTCTCTCTCTCTCTCTCTCTCTCTCTCTCTCTCTCTCTCTCTCTCTCTCTCTCTCTCTCTCTCTCTCTCTCTCTCTCTCTCTCTCTCTCTCTCTCTCTCTCTCTCTCTCTCTCTCTGATGACTCATCTGGGAATAAGTACTTCTGTATTGTCAACAACTTATTCAAAGTATGTTTGTACATATTGTGAAAATAAATAGTTCCAAGAAAGTAAAAGACTGTGGCTCTATCATTGAGATTCATTGTTTATATGTGGTGCATTCTGACTCTGAATCTGAAAACTGTTACATCAATCACTTGAACAAAAATAAAGGTATCAACATAAACAGAAATAAACATCCCTGATCTTGCATGTAAACTTGTAGCCAGGTGCATCAAGAATTTTTTTTTCTTGGTTATTCTGACTTGAATGCCAGAGACTTCCCTGTGTTTTGACAGAATACTTTTAAGATAAACGAAATTGAAACCACAGAGTAAGACCTTACTCTATGTAGAGACTGGCCACACGAAAATCTGCCTCGTTGAGCTAACTAAAAACGCTTATGGAGATTCTTTGTTTACTAAATGTACACAAATACATGGCGGGATAAGTGGACTACTGTTTACTAACAACACTTTCCAGAAGCGATGACTAAGACGATTGATACCACGATATCAGCAGTACATTGTTGAGGGCTCTGAGGGGTCACTTCAGATTTCTCAAAGAAAATAAATGTGCCTTTATGATTAATGTTTTAGGTTTGAAATTATAATCACCATTCATGATTAATTAAAATGACCACAATCAAGAATCATGATACAAAAAGAATATGTTCCTGATCACACATCATACAACTATTCCTCTGAAGCCCTCATTATTCCATCCTGTACTGAGGTTGTCACGGCAAGGGAATGTATCCATCCTGTTATTTTGGTGAATATAGGTTTGCTTTGTCCTAGAAAATAATCATGTCTCTTTGCTGCAGAGCAGCTGACCTTTCGCAACTTTCCCTTTTCTTACTGGAGTGTGGATGTCAGTTTGCGTGTCTTTAGAAGTAGCTTCAACACTGCAGGCTCCAGCCAGGTATAAATCTTTGTGTTGTCTGCCTGACGTACAATAGAGACAGGACAACACTTGTACGCTCCAACATAAGACGGATGGCTCATTTTATTTGTGTGGTGCGGGCCTGGAGACACTAGGACAAAGCATGCCAAGACCTCAACAAGAGAAATATACAAATATGTCAATCTTTACTTTTGTACTTTTCAAGCAAGGAATGTGCATGCTTAAAGAAAAAAGTTGGTTTTGTTAAAAATTGACAAATTGGTGGCCCGAACTTGGTGCATTTGTGTCGAAGGTTGGTTGTTTTTAAGGATTGAGCTTGGAGGCATTCGTCAGTTGTGTGTGTTAGCTGTAGGAAGAGACCACATAGCATTATTCTGTCCTCAGATACCTCAGCTCAGTTCTGTTATAATGGTAATCATATTTTTTCTGCTTCTGCATGCACTTTAACCCTTTCCCCTTGAACTATGACTGAGTCAAGAGCTTACTTTGGCATGGGTTGGGCACCCTATGCCAAGGAAAGCTGCTGACCTGGGGAATGTTATCTTGATAGGTCTTATCTATAATTTTCAGTCCAATCGTATTTCATTACTGTTGAAATTAGCTGAAAACACCGCAGCAGATGACATTTGGCCACCAGCCAGTTTTGACCAGTTTAAGGGGAAAGGATTAACCCTTGTGCCACCCTGGAGACTGAGTGAACAGCTTTCCTCAGTACTCTACAGGTGCAGTGACCCTCTGGAAACTGGCCAGCACCTATCCACAGCATATTATGAATGCCACTTTTGAATGACTGACAGGATATCATTTGGAATAGAAAAGAAGACAATGCCATTCATTTACTGCATCATTTAAATGCCTGTCAGGAATTTTCAATGGGAAAAAGTTGCATGCCATATTGATATTAAGTCCCTCAGCATTAACTATGCAGAAATCATGGTCCTGTGAATTCACAAAACCCTTTCCCCCTTGAAACCAGCCAAAAATCAGCTGGTAGTCAAATGTCGTCTTAGCGGGAGGCCCCCACCCAGCTTGGTCACTATTTTTCGTCTTAATGCTGAGGACAGCTATTCTCCCTCTTGATACTGTAGCCCAGATTTGAGTGTACAATTGGGGTTATAATGAAAAATTTTCTGATTGGTTATCTCAAAAAAAGTCATGACTAACACGTAACACTTCACTTCCTGGTCTGCGACAGAGAAGACTTACCCCAGCTCACAGGCCAGACATGGCTTACCAATTTGCATGTCCTCCACCCAAGGGCTCACCAAAATTTAAATCAGGGCCAGTCAAAATTTCAAAGCACTAGCCCAGGGAGGCAACAAAATTGTGCTTTTTACAAATTGGGTTTGAATGGGTGACAAGTGAGTCAGAACTGGGGGCAAGTAAAATGTGAACATTAATTGCCCTGAGGACTACAGCAGGACAACAGATTTGGTAATTAAAGCCTACAAGAGTTTCAAAGAAAACAACTGAGGGGTGTCTCTGTGTCTCCTGCCACACAGATCAATCTTTGTATTTTCTCTGCACCTCTCTAGGGTAGTTGAGGCAATGCAGAGCTTGGTCTGCTTGGGAGGCAACTGTGTGGTGCTGTTTGGATTTAGGCACAGAAGCCAATGACAGATCTCACAGAGGACCCATGAGGCACATGGGGTATTGACCATGATCTCAAACAGGAATACGAGGCACATAGGGCATTGACCATGATCTCACAGAGGAGCATGAGGCATATGGGGTATTGACCCTGGTCTCACAGAGGAAAATGAGACACACGGGTGTTGACCATGATCTCAAACACGAACATGAGGCACATGGGGTATTGACCATGATCTCACAGAGGACCATGAGGCACATGGGGTATTAACATGATCTCACAGAGGAAAATGAGACACATGGGTGTTGACCATGATCTCAAACAGGAACATGAGGCACATGGGGTATTGACCATAATCTAATAGAGAAACATGAGGCACATGGGGTATTGACCATAGTCTCACAGAGAAACATGAGGCACATGGGGTGTTGACCATAGTCTCACAGAGAAACATGAGGCACATGGGGTATTGACCATAATGTCACAGAGAGACATGAGGCACATGGGGTATTGAACATGATTTCACAGACAAACATGGGGTCTTGATCACCATAGGTATCTGTATCTTCCAACTGGACATGGCAACATGAGCACCGCATAACACTGCCTCTCCAGGAATGACCACCACCTCAGTCTGGCCCGGTAACCAAGGTAACCTTCACTCTACCCAGCATTTGGCCAAGGATAGCGTTCAAGAGGTCAACTGCTTCGTTGAGAATGGAAAATATTTATCATGCTGCAGAGTCTGTTTAACAGGGCTCAAAAATGTATGTCCGCTAGCCCCGGGCAAGTGAAATCCCAGTCAGGGCAAATAACAATTTTAAAGCAGCAGCCCTGGGACCAACCATAAAATTTGCTTTTACAAAAAGGATGTGGATGGATGGGCAAATAAGTAAGAACAAGTGGTCAACCAAAATATCAAAATAACTTGTCATGAGAACCACAGCCAGAAGAAAAACAGAGACTATGTTAGCCCAGTTTGTTCCTGTTAAAACATTTATATTCATTGGCTAGTGATTTGGGGGGGGGGGTCCACGAGGGCTGGTGATTTTTGATATCCACTAGCCCTGTTGTGTTTTCTTTTTTTTCAAATTCATTTCAATGTAACAATTCTGTCAGCTGAAATGTGACGACTACATTGCATTTAACCTAGGATGACCAGAAGTATCTGTTGTGGTCAAAGTTTTTTGCTCATGTTGAATCCGAGTCAATTTTCACTTTTTTCCCCTTTTTGTTTTTGTTTGGTGCCCTAAAGAATACTGTACCATTATTCAACAGGTCTGGTGCTGGTGCACTCTGCATGCATTCAATCTACAATGTACCTGAAATGTAGCTGCCAATTTGCTTCCCTGACGGTCAACAAAACAGTCCTGTCTCGTGGTATCTTCTGACATTAAATTGGAACTGGCTGCAGGATAACAATTAATGTTCAACACACACACACATTTTTGAAGAGGATTTGCAGGAAATTTCGTCTGGGACAAATATAAATTTTCACTCTTCTCTGAGAAAACATATTGATATGTGAACCAAATTCTTTGCCTTGAAGACTCCAGGGTCTCCCAAAGCCCTCCCCCCCCCCCCCCGGTCATATGGGGTTACCTCCCAAAGCTGGGGGGGGGGGGGATTTCAAACTTTTAGTGGATTTGTTCATATATTAACTGTATTTTTAAGCTCAAAATGGTTTAGCTTTCACCATTTTGCCCCCAGTGTTTTTTCTGGGAGAAGAAACCTGGGACTTCTCTTCGAACACATTAATTCAATATTCATCCTCCTGCCACCTGCCCCTCCCCCTCCCTGCCACTCCCCTCCTGCCATCTCTCCTCCTGTCAGCTCCTCTCCCTGTCACCTGCCCCTCCCCTCCTGCCACCTCCCCCTCCTTCCACCTCCCCTCCCTGCCACTTTCACATTGAACATTATTACTTTACACAAGTTTCTTACCAATTTATAACACAGAATTTGACTTTTTATGCACATGTTCCTTCTAAATTTCATGGGCCGAAATTAAGCACAAGATTGGTACCAGCATTGACGTCAATGAATGTTTATTTTGATTCCTGGATTCAGATGCAGTATTCTCCAGAGGTTCCTCACTAATCGACTTCATCTCCAATTCCGGTCATTCTTCTATGCCTATTGCTGCTAATCCCACATACCTTGTATATATGCATAGATTATAATGAAGATACACATTCAAATTCTTTCACGGAAAAACAAACTAAATCAGGACTTCAGTGGTCCCCCTCCAACAAGGCCAACCCAAATGCAGTCAATAAGTGGCCTTTTAAGAGGGTGGTCTCTCTAGAGAGGGACTATATACATTATAAATACCTCACTTTCTGTATCAAGTGGCTTCTGGTGAGAGGGTGGTCTCTGGTAACAGGAGCCTTATAAGTGGGGGACTATTGTACTGTAAACTGCTTTATTTTCGCATGTATAAGTTTTCACGGTTTTTATATTTTTGACATTTCACTGCAGTTTTCACATCACTATTTTCGTTAATACCTATTTAAACAATGTTAGAATACTATTTCAATGTGTTTCAATTTTCACAGTTTTGTGCTATTAGCGAAATAAGTGAAAATCAGTAATTTAGCAAAATTAAAGCAATTTGCAGTAGAAGCAGAAAGTCCAGGGTGTTTCTACTGCCTGCCAAGTCATGCTACAGCTGCCATACAGGCAGCATGGAGTGACATACCAGGTCATGTTTACAGTCAGATAATGCTTAAATATATCTTTTACACAACAGTTTCTGAGCTAGCAGTTGGAATACGCAAAACAATGTAGCCACTTTTGCTAAATTGACTGAAATGCCCAGCCTAAACTTGAGTTTACCAGCCTACTCCATTACAAAACCTTGAAACACTTTTCTCTTCTTAATACACATATACTCATGGGTTTGGCAACACAGCTTAGATTAAATATTTCATTTTGAACATCACATTGCCAAAAAGAATGCAATGGTCTTGGTGAAGTCCAACCTTTGTTAGCCCATGGCTATTGGCTGGTGTCAACCCAGCCTCTACATACACGTACTTATAAACTGCTACATGTAATGTGATTGTTTGGCTCCAGAGTAACATGTGGTGGTTGTGTCTATTAGTGGGCAGTAAGTGTTGCTTTATATAAGGTCTGGCACAGTGCAGAAATTAATGTATTCTCGCACTTCTTGCACCCACATTAACCCTAAAAGTGCTAATCACGGCTATAGTCATTTTCTCATTACCGTTTAAACATATAATGGTTAAAAGATTCAAATTCTTTGTGAAGATAACTTTCATTCAAATACCAGCAAACTTTGATTAAAGCAAAAAGTAGTCTTAGTTAACATCTCTCCTCGGGACACTTTGCGCGCAATAAGTGTCCCGAGGAAAGCTGTTGACTCATTCTTAAGTCAGTGCTTTCAGGGTGAAACTGTAAATTGAAAAATACTGCAAAAATTTGAGGACAAAAGGACCCCCCCCCATACACACACACATTTGTTTTCTCAAAACAAGTAACTTTCTCTTACACACATACTTTTAATTTGCAGGACTACATTTCAGAGCTCCCCCTTTTTTTGTACAAACTTTGTCAATCTTAACAAAAACTGCAAAAATAAAGCATTTACAGACATGCATGTATTCCTAAGAACCTACAAAAACACAAATAACATAAATCTTTTGACCCCAATATTTTCCCTGTGGGACAACCCCTTCTGAAATCTATACATCTTCATTTCACATTTACAGCACAATCTCCTGTTTGTCACACAGGAGTAATAGAAAAATAAATAACGACAGTACCAAGACAAGTTCTACCCTTACCTATCTCCTCCTTTGTCTGTCTGAACATCCAAAACCAGAGTGAATTCTGCGTGATGGATCTTGTTTTTTGCTACAATGACTTCCCATCCCACATCAGCAAATCATAAACTCTTTATGTGATGTGGCCATGTGATACGCAGCCCTTCCTTGTATTACAGACTAACATACCGGTCATCCAACAGTTCAATCAGGCTGTGCATTGGCATTTCTATCAGGAAATATTCAATTAATGTATCACAACGATTTTTTTTTTTTTTTTGCTGCAAAAATCTGGCAATTCAACAAAATTTGCCCTTGTATAATTTCGTCATTTTTTTTATGTAACCTCTCAACCAGCACCATCTCACAATATTTTGTTTTAAAACTGGAAAACTGCAGAAAACCCCTCGTCTCCCTGTCCAGTCACATCCTGTTCATCTATATTTTGCCACAAAGTTCCACGTGGCAGAAGCCACATAAACCTTTGGATGAGAGCCCAATGGGGGTCTCTGGTTATAGACATCTGGACGTATATATTGTGCACATATCTACCTCTGGCAGGGAGAAAACAAACCTGTATTCCAACCATCACATCTGGATAGAGTGGAAGCGATAGCCTTTATGCATAGCCACACACAAGGAATATTCAGCTCCAGGACAGAGAAGTCTGACGCGTTGCAGGGCAAAAATATAATGGGCAGAAAAACCTTGACCCCTTTGGCCGAGTATAAACATGGCAACCCCTGGTGACCTTGAAAATAGGTCAAGGTTGCTGAATTTTTAACTTGGCCATGCTTCAAATGAAATACTTTTAAAGTACAAGTTTTAAGCTCAATTTGTTCAAAAGTTAATATGTCTACAACGGTAACAGATGAATGGACATACGGATGGACACATGCACGTACATCCATCGTCAGATAAGGCCAAGGGAGTAAAATAGTAATAATAAATACATAAACATACAAAAGAAAGAAATCATGCAAAAAGCAAGTATGACTATGGTCTTCCGACTCAAGATGCACCAGAGAAAACTCCCCAGGTAGGTTAAGTACACCCCATCCCCGGCACAGACAGACATGAGCAGTCCCATAAGCTCTGCGACCTTTGGTCAGCTGAGCTAATTAAAATAATGTTACTTAATCATGTCAGGTACCTGGGACCTTAAGAAAAAAATTATAATTACTTGCTTGTGAAAGTGTTTATGTTTGCACTTTAATGTATACACCTCAAAATTAATCCCCATTTTATATCTATACCTATACATGTACATATACATCACCACCCTTTTTTTAACATCCTCACAATAACCCAACCACCACCAATACCTTCATCACCACCACCATCAGTACCGCCATAAAGTGAATAAGCCTTCTACAGCTAATCTACGATATTAGTTTTCTCTTTATATTTTCCCGCCTCATCTCAACTCACCTGCCTGGCACTAAGAGGAATACGACTGCGAGAGCTCCTGCGCGGAGTGTCTGAGGTATCCACACTTTCCTCCATTTTGTCCACGGTCACACTGTAAACCTCCACTGTCTCTTTAGTCAGGTGTCACATATGTTAAGCATGCAGGTATACTGGTATCCACTTAGGCCTACATCTGTGGGTTGTGTCCATGCAAACAGTTAACCAAATCCTTATCCTTAAGCTTCATGTTTCCCTTAGTTTCCGTGCACTGTTCAAATGTACTGCGGGGTAAAAAAAATGTTTTCCACATTACACAATGGTCTAAACTCTTCCCAGGTAAACAGACAGAAAAATTCTGTCACCTGGGGTAACAACGTGCTACACACTCCATCCTGACCACATTAACACTAATACCATGGACACGTCCCTGTAACAGTAAGAGAACTGACAATCGAGGGACGAGTCTCCAGACATCCTGTACATATCAATACCTGCACTGGTCACAGATCATCCCTTCATACTGGTCACCACAGCAGCATTTTCCACCTAACTAAAACGAAAGCCACGTGACCTGCAACTTTTTTTTTTTTTTTTTTTTAATTTACAAATTGTACAATGTAATTCCATCAGTGGCATTTTTATGATGTAATCAAAAACTGAAACTTTTATGTTGGAAGATTCACAAATGTTAAACCAGTTTTCAGAATGTCAATTTTTCCACCTGTGTCGATTCTTGTCACTATTCTATGACTGAACTTATACAATGCAACTTTTAACTGTGCAGTGGACAATATATCAAGCTGAATACTTTCAATGTAGACATGGTCCTGACTAGATCAACATTCCAATCTTACTCAAGATCACTTAAACCAAAGAAAATACCACCACTTGTTGCACAATGGGTTTGGTGCAGGTAACTTCAGACGGGGACTACAGACCACACAGGTACCCTGGATAAACATCTCCACACCTCATAGAGACTGCAACCTAGCACCTATGACACACAGAGACACTGAGGGAGATCCCTCTGACCAATACACGTGTGTGGAGGGGTGGGGTGGGGGTGGGGGATGGGGGAAAGGGTAATAGGTTATAGTGTGATCACATTGATGGAGGGGGTGTGTTCAAGTGTGGACCCTGCAGCAAGAAGAAACTGTAACCAATTTTCAGTTTAAATGTTGACAAATTGGTGCATTTTTAGCAGCTGAAATTAAGAAGATTTTTGTTTTTGTTTTTTAGTTCCTAGTTTTCCTTGCAACAGTGTGAAAGGAATTTGCCTTCAGGTGGTAAAACAGGATATTTTAAGCTATTCCCATAGAAACGGAAGTTCTCCTACTCAGCACGGGGGATTTCGAGCATATTTAAAAGTACAGATTTTTGAAATTTTGGGGTAATTTGGACCACAATACAAATAATTCAATGGCTTTTAAACATTCAAATTCCTCACAAAAAAGTTCCCATTCACATACATGTACAACATGCCCAGAGTCAAGTCGCTGGTTCTTCCATTGTCCAAAAAACGATGATGCAGCACATCATCATTACTTCATCTCCAGGCAATTTCAGCATGACTTGCCATGCAGGCAATGGAAAAACAACCGACAAGGCACTTAACAATTTAACTGTAGTTATAGCAGTATGGTTCACTCCTTATAATGTGCATGGAAACCAACCCCATGATATGGGGGGCAAGTCTATAATTTTTCACTCACATCCAGACAATGATATCTTCCATAAATCTTTTTAAAAGTAAAACTGGAAGCGGACCTGCGGCAAGTTTCCACCACATTTACCACGTGCAGGTCATAATTAAGGAGCTATTCCTGCCTTCAGCGATTCATAAAACCATATTATTTGCCAGAAAGACTTTATTTTTCACGAAGATAGAGGAAGAGAAGGAATAATAGCTTTCCCCAGCAAGACACATGTAAGCATAAAGTGCCTGCGTGCCGAAACAACAAATTGACTGCGTGAATTTCAGTGAAACATTATTTTGCACTGCTGGAAGCCGATAGGTCCTGCATCCAAATGGAGATAAAGACTCTTTAAGAGTCCTCATCTCAGTTTGAAAATTAGTGTTTATTTCTTTGGAATTCCTCCGGCAAATACATCAGGTTGTGCATGGCAATTCTGCACAAATTAGTCTCGTTTTCTACGGGCATGACTGGGTCTTCATTGTCATCAGAACATAAAATATCAAAATGTAGCTCTGGTGGTCAACATAATCAGTGACCCTTTCTTCACGACCCTTTCTTCAAGTGCATCAAGGGACAGATAAGATCTTCTCCAGGGACTTACACTTTTATCAAACCAAACTGCATTTGGCCTATCCCTTGTTTTTGTGCACCGAAATACTCACCAAAGCAGCACCAGAATCAGTTTTGCTCATTTTTTTATCGGATGAAAGGTTAATTGGCAGTGACACTGCACAGGTCTACAGACCTCCTTCAAGTAAGGAGGTATCTCCTAAATGTGCAGTTTATACATTACCTAAGCATGGATGCATAGGAAAGATGAGGGGGAACAGCTGGACAAGCTGTGACCCTTGACCTTTTTTTGGGATTGCCTGTTTATTCGTTTATTTGCCCTATTGTTGTAAGTTATTTTCCCTGAATGGGACTTTCAAAACACGACAAATCACCGTTTTGTGTTTGTGCACAAGCACAACTCATACCAGCCACTTTGTGGCAAAATAATATATGTGCTGGTGCCTTGTGATGGTCTTGCCTCCTCCAGCCATTTGATTTTATTCACCCTGATACATCATTAATTTTGAGATGCAGCTACGTGACTATTTCACTATATTATGGTCTTGCAAACATGAGTGAAGGTCAGTTCACACCACCACAGATGTCAGTGCATCAGAACCCTCTTGGATGTCGTATAAAGTGTGTGCTCATGTTGCCTGCTTTGCAGACCGCAGACCGAGCCATTATCCACTGAAGCTGAAAATCAGAAACACGTGCAGTTTTGTATGGTTTTGAGGCAAACAGAACCAATCAAACCAATGATGAACTCAACTGGCTTGAACATCATATCCAGCATTCCTTTTTCTGTGTATTTTCTTCAATGAACTCTTTAAGTGCCAAATTTTGGACTGAGTCAACATCTTTTCTCAGCACGCAATGCGCCCAATACATGCTGAGAAAAGCTGTTGACTTTGGATATTTTCTCTGGAACTATAGGCATGCTGGTACTGGAATGAAAGGTCTTTTTAGGAGGAATACGAAACTAACATCCTAATAATAATTCATACTACTTTGACTTCAGTAGATTGACTTTAGACATGATTGGCACTGAGAAGAGTTAAGCTGCACAGGCCAAATAATTTTTTCTTTTCAAAAGCAAGACCCACACAGGACAAAACAAATTTTTGTTTTGTCTCTAGTCCTTGAAACAGGCTATCTTGATAATTTCATTGCCCCTCTATTTGTCTCATCCAGGACAAGTGCTTACAAAGCTTTACATGCCCTCATTGGAGTTTAATTTGTGCCAGGCTAGCAGAAGCTGCTAAGCCTTGCAACAGCAATTAAAATGCAGTGTCTCCCCTCACCAAGTGAAAACGGAGAGTCTCCCCACCCAGTGAAACGCAATGTCTCCACGCCAAAGACGACGGAACATAGTTCAGGTATCTGGATACATGATTTTGAACCAGTACTGATGCCCAAGATGTCCTTAATGCCTCCTATCGTCTTCCTATATCTCTGTACCAGTGCATATCAAAAGCAGAGGGCCCACAAATCAGATAAGGTCTTTCTTGTTGTTATCAATCTGTCTTACTTCACTGCAATCACATTTCCCGCTGATGGACAGACAACAAAATGTACATGCATGGTTTACTTGCGAGGTAAATATTGTGGGACTCCATTTTTGGGAAAATAATAGAGTCTGAATGAACCTTATCTTTTTGCCAGTTCTGTGCCAGTATTCACCAGGATGCATTTGATGTAAACTTTTCACTTCATAACAAGTGCATGGTCTGTTTTCTTGAATGGGGCAAACCATATGGGGAGGGGGGCGGGATTCCGTGACAGAAATCTGAGGAAAATCAAAGTTCTTCAATGAATCATACAGTTTTCCAGGGTTTGACTATTGTAATTTGGTCTGTTTTATTGTATCATTCCTATTTAACCCTTTCCCCTCTTAAACTGGCCCAAACTGGCTGGTGGTCAAATGTCCTCTGCATCAGTCTTTTCAAGTGATTTCAACAGTAATGAATAACAATTTGAGAATTGTAGATGAGACCTATGAAGATCACATGACCCCAGTCAACAGCTTTCCTTGCCATGGGTTGGGCACTTAAAGCCCAACCCATGTCAATGAAAGCTGTTGACTCAGTCTTGATTCAAAGGGGAAAAGGTTAACAGCCTGGGGCCTAGGAAATTTTCTGAGTATAAGACTGAAGTTCACATCCATGTTTTTAAACCCAACAACGTTGATCTGACTAGTTTCCAAATGTGACATAATTAATAACATGACTCTTCTACATCACATTATTAAGTTTACATTTTACTTCCAGTTGTGGAACTGGTTGTAATTTTATCTCATTGTGGTTGGGTTTGTTGAAAGACCAAGTGTTCTAGGTTAGTGTGGGGTTTCCTATGCTCAGTTGATTCAGTGATTCATTTTTTAATAGGCCTAATCTTGCAAATTAGAAATTGACTAAAGTTTTGTAAAAGTAGTTTGTATTAATTTTAAATTACATTTGCGTAATGTGGGCTTCGTTTATAAGTAAGCCTATCAACAAAGAACATCATATTTGCTTAATTTCATAATACATCAGCTTGGGATGCTTGTATTAAAAATACAAACATGGTGAATGACTTGTCCAGGGATTAATGGCACCAAAACAAGTCTTGCGCTGGTTCCCCACTGATAACCCTATTTTATATAAGGGCTAAGAAAGCCTAAAACTTTATTGTAATTTTCAAATTTTATGAATATGATTTGTTCTTTATACAAAATAAATTGTTATGATTTAAAACTCCACAGCTTTTCAGTGAGTGGCATGGAATAGAACTTTTGTTCTTTACATAGCAGACTTGATTGTGTTCAAAGAGTACTTGGGCTTACCGATTTGGGTTTGCACAGTTTCTCTTTATATTAAAAAGGGTAATTTTACATAATCATCAGTAAAAATTCATACATCCTTTTAGTATTTTAGGAGTCTGACAGTTGAGAGGGCTGCTTACGGAAGCAGGGATGCTTTAAAAGCTAGAGGTATTCAACAGGGACCACACAGTATTAGGTGCAACTGTGATGTTGTTATAAACTAAATAAATCCCACTTGTTCCATGTTGATCCAGCATAATATAGTGTAAATTCAGGGATGAGAGTGATTTTTGTGGAAAATTCTGAAATGAGCCAGAACACACTAAATTTAAGAGTTTAACAAAGAAAAGTACATGTATTTACATTTTACACAAAAAAGTCGAAAAATCAGCTGATATGCTGCCAATTCCCATCCCTGCAAATTGCTTTCGTTTTGCATGTTTAAATTTTCACTTTCTTTATTTTTTTTTTTATTTTTATTTTTTTTTGCATTTTAACATTTCACTGCTGGTTTCAATTTCACTACTTTGGACATAAAATTTATTTTCTTATTCAAACAATGTCAAAATACTACTTTGTTTTCATTTTCACCGTTTTGTGTCATCAGCGAAATAAAGCAAAATAAGAATATTGCAAATTAAAGCACTTTACGGTAACAAAATTTTTGCTTTTAGATCAGGAAGAAGAACACCTTATTGGACATGAAATGCTTCTCTATTACACTGAAAAATTAAAGTATACAACATTAGGAAAAATTTCTGGATCACCAAACAGTGCCAAAAAATATATGGTTGTCCACTTGTGTACTTTTGGCCCTCCTCCACAGAACAGGTGAGTGCTGAACCCCTCATACCTCTATTAACCCTTGTAGTGCTAACCACAGCCAAATATGCACTCATCTGATTTCAGATCCAAATTGTTCATTAAAATACCTTACATTCAAGTACCAACATGCCTATATTTTGAGGAAAAGAATGATTCAGATAAACAACTTTCCTCTATGTGCATTGAGCATACACCACTTTCCTCAATGTAAATTGGGGGTACATCTGCTGAGGAAATATCTTGACTCATTCTCTGACCTTGCAGTGGAAAGGGTTAATCGTGTCACCCTACATACCAAGTAGTTTGCCTCAGGGTGGGGTAGAAATGAAGTGCAGTCCTTTGTGTAACTGTCTGTCAAGCTGTCAAGTCAAGAGACGTGTTCTTGCCCAGGGGGTCAGGCACATGACAGCATACCTTGTACTGGTTGTTAATTTGTACTGCTACATGTAATCTCCAAACAACATTAATCTCTTTCTGCCTCATGTCGCCAGTCATTTTAGAATTTGAATTTTCCCAAAACTGTTCCCATATTTCTGATTACATGTACTTAACATGGCAACACCTTTCATATGTAGCCCTTGCCCCCCCTCCCCCCATCAATCTGTATACAGTAGCTTGTTGCATTTTAGTTTTGAGATTGTCTTCTACTTTCTTGCGACCAAAACTGGAGACTTCCTTTTCTTGAAATCTGTGCTATTTGGTGATGTTAAAAATGTGACAATATGTTCTGTTGAAATTTGATGGATCAAGCTGTTACTTTCAACAAAACATGTTCGGCAATAACGCACACAACAAAACTAAGCCTGGTCATTTTGTCTTTGAACTTACAGCTGTCCATAAACATCAGGCAACACTGATGTTATGGTTGCTACCACTTTAGGGGGGTAATACAGTCTGTTTAAACCATTCCTGTTCAGAGTATGGCCGAGTCAATAGCTTCACATGGCATACCTTATGTGCAATGCGTCCAACCCACACCAAGGAAAGCTGTTGACCTGGGCCATGAGTTTAACATACAAATCTCAGCAAAAACCTTTTTTTGTCAAAAGAGCTACACGAAAAAACTAGAGGACAGACAGTTTTTGGGTGATTTGAGCGGGAAAGGGTCAAATTAACAAGCAGCAAAATGGCACTGAATGTCAAAATTGCGTGAATTATGACAAACCAGGGCACAATAGCTTTTGACCGATTCGTGCAAAATGGCAATTAACTTTTTGTATGTGATCGAGTATCCCCATTTATATCAGCAGAAAAACAAGGAATCTGCCATGGGGTGCAAGCAGAAAGGCCAAATATTACCTGCAGGAAAGCAAAGGCCATAAATTCTGTGCCGATGAGCTGACGGTGAGGCAGGTTGGTCAGGGTTCTGAGATATATGGGGGGCAGAGAGAGAGAAAGAGAGAGAGCACTATTTTATGAGTATGCCACTTTTGTGGAAGATCACATTTTCACACTATCAAATGAGTTATAATTTGATGATATATGCTTACAAATCCCATGCCTGTGAAAGAACAAAAAATAAGATGGCATTACCTGACATAACCACATCTTGGCAAAAGGGACACAGGCATAAATTCAGTATATATTTGTGGAAGGACATGGTCAAGAGCTGGACAAAAATCATTTTGGACAGTTCTCAACTTACTGTCAATTCATGTGGCTAAAAATAGCATTCGGAGAATGGATTACCCTCGGCACCCACAACCTTTTTTCCCCTCAATTCTGCTTTTTTTTTTTTTTGATACTTCGCAGTAGAATACTTTATTTACAATTTCCATATTGTTGTCTATGAAATGAAAGAGCACTTTTGGATGTGTTCTTGGGGCAAGTTATGGTGACAAAGACCAGAGTACTGTACGTCGATCTGATGGCCATCAAATAAATGCTTCAAAAGTTTCATATCAAGTTTAAAAACAATAAGAGAAAGCTGGTTTTCAATAGGAATGTGGTCCACTATAATGTGCATCTCTGAAAAAAAAAATTGAAGCTGCATTGCATCCTTGTCGAGATGTTAAGGTAACATTTCGCACTGTGCACCACTCAGACAGCCTTCAAAATAAATACTTTAAAGTTTCATAAAAAGTTTATGAATGTGAAGAGGAAGCTGATTTTAAATAGGAACCTGGTCCATCATAAGATGCATCTCTGACAAAAAATTGCTAAAGTTGTGGTCAGTATTTTTTGAGATATTGCAGTAGCGTCATCAGGGTTGACACCACTCAGACAGCCTTCAAATAAATATATTAAAAGTTTCATAAAAAGGTAAAAAATAGTCAGAAGCTGGTTTTAAATTGGAACTGGGTCCATCATAAGATACATCTTTGACAAAAATTTGGCAAAGCTGCAATCAATATTTTTTTAGATATTGTGCTAACATTGTCAGGGTTGACGCCACTCAGACGGCCTTCAAATAAATACGTGCACATTAACGGTTTAAAAATAATCAGAGGAAGCTGTTCAATAGCGACCTGGTCCATCATAAGGTCCTTCTGTGACCAAAATTTGGCACATCTCTGGTGAATATTTTATTTTGAAATATCGCGGTAATGTTGACAAGACAGATGACGCAGGGGACAACAATACCCTACGCCACTTTATGTGCCTAGGGTAAAAAGGATCCCATTCTTATTCTATGCCTGAGGGTGAATTATCATTTTCTAGAGTGAAATTCAAAAGTGGTACACTTATTGTAGATCACATGACCTAAACTTTGTTACAACTAAATTGTGATGCATCAGTGACATAGTGCATTAACACATAGACAAAATCAAATGTGCATGAGGGATGTTTGATTACATGCAACATCAAAAGAAATAGGAACATTTTTCAGTTCCCATGGGGGAGGTTTTATTTTCAACAAAAAATAAATAAGAAATAAAAAGATTTTTTTGTGGGTGATTGGCTAAAATTAGCCACATTTGCAGCAAAAAAGGTCTAAAAAGCAAGGTCAAAAAGTGGGAGGCTCCCGTCAAATGGGGGAGACTTGACAGGTATGCATATGTTATATGGGATGTGGAATAACAAATAAAAGCATTAACAAAGACGGCACACGAGGTTAGGGTTGAAAGTAGGCCTGGCATATTTTTTGCAATGAATACCCAATCAAACATAGATTAAATAAAAAATCTGGCATAGCTGGAGAGTGAGTTACTATTTTTCTCTCACTCCGGATCATTGCTGTTGGGAAAAATCACTCTGGACCAGCAGTCACTCATGGTTTTCCCCAACAACAACGATCCCTCATGAGAGAAAAATTATAACTCACTCTCCAGCCGTGCAAGATTCTCTATTTCTTTGGTGTTTGTTTTGGAGTTATAGACAGCCAAACATGAGGAACATTCCCACCAAGTCCTGTCAACTTCCACTTCTAATCATTGTGACTGCAATACTAGCTCAGGTGATGTGGTCACCCCTCTACAGACTACTCCAATGACAAACCACCTGCCCCTTAAACCCTTTCCTGGTCAACAACAGACCAAGTCAACAGCTGTCATAATGGTTGCTCATACCACCATTACACTGACCTAGTAACCATTTAAATGTTGATCTACGGACCATGATATTTTTCAAAAATGCATACTTTGTACATGTTATGTTTAAATGTCAATACTTCTCGCCTGACAGAGGCAGAACAACGATAGCGGTCTTATTTTACCTGGGCAAAGTTGGACCAGTGTAACCCTTGCAGTGCTCACGCTTTGAGCACAATATTAACAAAATATGCCAGGGAAAGTTGTTGATCTGGACTATCCTTCTCTACTCTGGAACTACAGGCATGCTGATACTTGAATGAATTTTTTTATGGGGAATTTGTATTTGTAATTTTGTTGTGATCAGCAGACAAAGGGGTAACTATTTCAGTGCCAATTGTGACTAACATTGAATTACTTAAAATGAACTGGTCTGACTTAATAATAAGGGTGCTAGATTCATGTTCCTTGTAAAAAGATATTTTATTCAAGTACCAGCATGTCTGTACTCATACAGAATATAGTAGTCCAGGTCAACAGCTTTCTTTTGCAGGCTTGGGTGCAATGGTGTGTCCTGGAAAGCTGTTGCCTCAGTCCAACACGTGGCACTGAAAGAGTTAATGTCTCACTGGAGCAGGTTCTGTGCTGGGGTGGGGAGGTGGGGGCTGTAATCCAGGTGTATCAAATAAACATATGGCTGCAAAGACCACCGGTGAGTGTCTCTGGTACTTAAAGGTGGAACACACTGTCTGCCTAAATGACCAAATACCAGTCCCCGACTCTCCCTGCACATTTCCCAATGGTCTAGATTTTAACTCTTTCGCTGTTAATCACAACTCTCGACAAAAGTCATGGTCATCTGAATTCTCACAGCCAATTCATCAGATTCAAATTCATCATTATCATTTTAATTTAAAAGAAAACTTTTTAAAAAGTTTCATTAAAGTACCAACATGCCCATAGCTCCAGAGAACACAGAAAAGGCCCCAGATCAAAAACTTTCCCAGGGATCCTTTAGGTACCAAACTGACACTAAAGGCCTGACTAGGGGATTGCAAATTCAAATTCTTTGCAAAAAGAGCTTTCATTCCAGTGTCAGCATGACTTGTCTGGAGTCTTTACTTTTTTCATTGCCTGATAAGCCATGCTACAGCTGTTACATCCACAGCTGCAGCATGACTTGCACCGTGATGCAAAATTCATTGACCCAAATCTTTTCCACTGCAGGATGGAATCAATGGAGGAGTCATACCACATGACTGAACAAGTATGTGCCTTTGACAAATACCAGCTCTCTCTCTATATGTATATATGTCTGGTCACCTGTTCCAGCCGTCTAATAACCCAAATCGTACCGACATAAAAATCTAAGATATTCACATCTGGTGAACTGTCTGTTGACAAGGGCAGATTTGTTACTGGTTTCTTCTGACGGTTTAGCCGAGTTTGCTTTAAATATGACAGTCAACAACTTGATCATGTTTGATGCATCCCTCTGATAAGAAAACACTAAAGACATCTGTGACCAGATCATGGCCAACTTTCTTGTAAGATCTCTTGCACCAAATTGTTAACCCATTTCACCCTTTATGGCCTGAACATACAGCAGAAGCAACACTTCAAATTTAAAACTGGAATTGAAGGGTTAACAGCCCAGAAATAAAAAGTTAGCATTGGCATGCCAAGGGGCCAGGGTTAAAGAAATATTTACTGCAAATTAGTCGTGTAGTGTTGTAAGGACCCTCAAGGACTCTTGTTTACCTGAGCTAGTGTACATTCGACACAGAACATGAAGATGTCACTCTCACTGGGGCAAAGTGGCAAACGCTATTGAACACGCTAACTTTACACTTCATTGTATCGTGCCTTGATTAAAGGTAACACCTTCTTAACTGTTGACTTACAGGTATTTATGGGAGGCCTGGATGGCACACTGAATCAGGCCTGGAATTAAAGAATGTGAAGCAAACTGAGTGGAGTCTAATCCCCCCACTTGAGGGTGCACTTCGGTTTCCTTAACTCATTCTATGCTGGGGTGAATAAAGGCTGCTGCATTGCCTGGCGAGTCATGCTGTAGCTACCACAAGGACAACTGTAGCATAACTTGCCAGCCAATGCAAAAACCACTGACCTGAGCTTTGACATCTTGACCATGATGCTTCAATAACAGCTCTTTGTGGGGAGGAATTTCAACATAAGGACATCAAGAATTCCCACCATAAAATAATTCAACTAAAGAGATGAGAATGCCTTTTTGTGGAAAGCTCGGAAATGAGCTGGAAAACACTGAAATGTAACTGTGTAACAAGGAAAAGTAATACAATATTTACAGAAAAAAACTCTGAAAATCCACAGATCAGCAACTAGGCCTTGATGTTTGGGTGAAAATGTCAGAGTGTAAAGAGTTCGGACTGTGCAATAGGGTAATGACTACTAGGAAGTGGTTTTGGACAAAAAGACACAAATACAGATCTGGAAGAGTTAAACATCTTTACCCATGTCCTTAAATGCCCCGAACTGCCTTATAAATATGCAGCAGGTGTCGACCTGCTAGGCAGGCCACAGGTGACAATATGTCAATTGTGTGATCATGCATCAATCTGGCATAGATATATAGACACTGTCTGCCAATATGGCTCCAGTTATTGAAACTTAATACTGTCAATGCACTTATTTTCACACATATAAATTTTCATGGTTTTGGCATTCCAGACAGTAACTTTCTTGGTTTTTAAATTTCAGACATGAAGTTTTACTTTCAGCCTTTTAAACATGATTCCAGTTAAACCTGTGTTAAAAATATTTTTTCATCATGTTTTTTTTTCTTTTTCTTTTCACAATTTTATGCCATCAGCAAAATAAGCAAAAATAAAAATACCGGGAAATTAAATTCATCTAAAGTATATGTACAAGTGAAAAGCATATAGGCCCATAAGTTAAAATTTTTCAAGGTCAACTTACATGCAACATGGATTTGCAATGTTGTTTGTTGAAGTTCTATTCATGGTGAAATATTTGACAAAATTTATAGACACTGAATACCAAGCATTATTTATGAAGATCTATGCATTTATTTCATCTCCATCCTTGAGAAAAGGCCCACGAAATGAATTTAGATATTACACAAGGCAGCATATTGTCATAAAGGTTACTGAATGCAGTGCAAAGCAGTGTGTATTAGGGACACCAATCAGGGCAACAGGTGAGGCTCAAATATGAGTGACAATCAAGTCTGGGTATTATCGAGGCAAGGACAGGCAATGTGGACAGTGTTGAGTGCACCCTGGTCTGTGCTGGTAATACGGGGACAAGAGACAACCTGCTCTGCTCCTCACTGTTCACATGTATTGGTGTCACCGGGTACAAAAGGGAAGACAGGCGTGCATCTGTCCCTCCCTAGACAAGACAAGCGTGATCTGGTGACAGGTATAACATACAACTTCCTCTCGCAACGGTCGCAGTCTCATGTGTGAAGTTCCGCAAAGGATACATGCTTTCACTATAATAATGTATGCGTCCACATCTTTTGATACACTTACTGAATTCCAACATGACATTCTTGGGATTTTGCAGATGGTTTTTTCCAAAGGTACATGTATCAAAAATTTTAAACACATTTAAATGGATAATATAAAGTCTTGAGAGAAAGGCCGTGGCTTTCTGGGTGTCTACACCTTTTTGCAAGTAAATTATGAACTTCACTATCTATCATCTATAAACAGAATGAAACTTACCACAAAAAAAGAAGAAAAAAACAGAAAGAGATAAAAAGCATTTCAATAATTTGTAACATGGATGTAAATTGCTCCCTGTCCATACAAAAAAATCACCCAACCTCGTCAATGACAACAAAAAGAAAACAGCAGGACACCTAACGTTTACTTGTGCCAATGAAGACAAGCGTAACAAGAGAACCCACCTGCCTGACCAGACACCAATGTTCATGTAACGAGAGGCTGCACCCTGAACAGAGACAAGTATCTGCACAGATCACCCAAAAACTTTCCTCTGACGTGCATCATTCCCGCAGACTTGTCCAACTTTTCTGTGGACTGAGAAGGCTCGGTGCCCAACACTCACCTAACATTTTCCTCCACAGCTTACCCTGTTATAGGGCCTGTCCGCATCACACGCGTGACCCTCTTTCTTCACCACTCCTCCACCACGTATCTACAGCTCTCCTGCTGATGGGTATATCATAGACCTGCTTGACTGCACCTCTACAAATACATGTACGCCTGAGGTGCTCCTCAACAGGTGTAATTTGGGGCTATGAGACAACAGCTCCCCCTACGTGTCACGTTGTTCACGCTTGACAGCCTCTTTAATGATACATCTGCTGGAGAACGTGTCTTCATGGCCACACCCCCTAAGGTCCTGTTACACCATACTCTGCATGACTGGTGTATAAAGGGTCTTAATTTGGAGGTGAACTTTTAAAATAGTTACAGATCTAAAAACAGAGGGCTGAGGACACCTGTGGAGCATCATATTCCAGCACCACGGTGACCACCTGCTCTAAAGACCATCTCTAATGAAAGACCATCCTTCCATGACATTCATTTTGATGGCAACCTGCACTAGAGACCATCTTTCCTGAGACGCATATTGTTTCAAGCCCACCCTTTCATGACACACATTTCTCTAACAAGTCAAACAGTATTTTAAGGCCACCTGAGGTGTATATTTGTGTAAGACCACTTTCTTGAGGCAGTTAGGATGGTCTAAAGTTAAGGTACAGTGGTCCCTGTCTTAACAGACCACCTGCCTTGAAAGGCCATCTTTTTCAACATACTGTGCTTGGTACTTTCCATGCTGTTCATACCTCATTTGAGAGACCACATGTCTTGAAAGACCACAATTTGGTAATACAGTGAAACCTCATTATAACGACACTCAGATATCTGACATTCAATATAGTGACACAAATTTTCACAGGAAAAGGTTTATTTTCTTTGTTATTTGACTCATTTAGCTGACATATTCAGTTATCCAACACATTTCTTAGGGAACAGATGGTGTCATTATAATGAGTTTTCACCGTACAGCACTTGGTCCCTGTCTTAAAAGACCACTGCAATGAGAGACCACCTTGCAAAACCACCTTTTTGGAATACTTTGCTTAGTATTTTTTATATACGTACCTTCCATCAAAGACCACCTGTCTTGTGAGACCTCAAACTGTGCATCCCCATGGGCAATCTTTCAAGACATGTTTGACTGTACTGTTACTATATATACATGACAATCATAGTACACTTGTGATGTGCCAATGATGATCAAAGTACATGTATAAAGTGAAACCTGTTTTGCGAGCCGCTGCATTGTGAGGAAAGACCACCTGACTTTTCAGACCATATTTACCATGCCCCTTTTGCCATCTTTCGTATGTTATTGCACCTCTATTGAGACCAACTGCCTTACGTGACCACATTTTGGCCTGCCCTAGAGGCGGTTTCTCAAAACAGGTTTTTACTGTAGTCTAAAATTGTTCACTTGTAATGCTTGTCTACACACTGGACTGTGATAATCAAGCACCAATTTACACATAATAAATCATTCAAATATTTTTCACAGATATTTCTTTTTAATAAGACAAAGTAAATAAATTTTTAATAAGACAAAGTAAATAAATTACACATGCCCATGTAAGGATCTGTTATGTCATTATCATGTATAGTGGGCCCTGTCTTGAGAGGCCACCCTGATGAGACCATTCCCCTTGAAAGACCAACTTTTTTAGATACTGTGCTCAGGTCTTCCATGTTATTTATACCTCTTAAAGAGACCACCTGTATTGACAGACCATAATTTGGTCATACTTTGGGGTGGTCTTTCTTTTCGGCATATCATTTTCCATGTGACATGATGAGGTTTGCATTCTGTGAATGTTAGCTTGCTTGTGACACTGGAAGTTACATACTTCAGAGTCACAGTGCATGGCTGACCTTGAACTCACTTTTGAGAAATTAAAAAAACAGTCATTCAAAAACTGTATAACGTGGTTGAGGAAAACTCATCCCCCATAATCTTCTTTCTGATGAATGGATTATAATTGATCAGTAGTTGGTTATGCCAGACCAATCATAGATGATGAGACTTTTACAAGTTGGTTCAGATTCCTGACATACGCCACTTTTTTTTTCTTTCTTTCTTTGTTTTTTTTCTTTTTTAGTACAAGTTGCAACTTTATCTTACCCCCATCATAATCTGCTTTTTGATGAATGGATTCTGTAAATGACCAGCGGGTGGTTTTGCCTGTCCAGTCAATGATGACGAAACTTTTATACGAAGGATCAGATTTCCAACAATACTGTGGTCATAAAACATATACATATACATATACATGCATACATACAGATACCATATCTTTTGGCTTACAAGTTGCAACTTTTTACCTAACTTTTGCCATATTTTTCCAAATAATAAGAACACTAGGTGACTAACGGGTCACAGATTACACACACACACACACACACACACACACACACACACAAAACTTAATCACTGGAAAATTTGTCTCCAGGATGTAGCCTGTGGGGAGGAATTTTTTTGTTTGTCGACAGATAATTCCTGTGCATCAACTTCTTTCAGGTTACAACATGGAGTGTTTTTCTGGTCTACTGTCAATTGACGTATTGTCACATAATGCACACAGTCAAGTGGACAAGTCAGGAACAAAAAACATGAAAGTTAGCGATGAACAGCACTCGTCAAGTGTAAACAGTTTTGCTCTGATGAGGTGCCCATTTGAGATGCAGCGCTTCATTGTGGCACATTACACATAATACCTTGAGGATAAATGGTCATTTTCACTGCCAAATTGCTTTATAATACCTCCACTTTGTGTGTGTGTGGGAGGGGGAGGGAGGTGAGGGGAAGACTTTTATGCTCCTGTTCACTTGCTTTCTAATATTATTTTTTTCTGAACAAATATTGCATGTGGAAGTTCATGAGCCCTCCATTTGCAACCATTTTTTTCTTGCTTCTTTTCATCTTCTTTATTTATCTATATATTTACTTACTACTTAATTTATCTATTTGAAGCCTTGCAAATGGTCAGAACTCATGACCATAACATGTTCAGACTGATATTTTATTTTCAAGAGATGTTTGAATGGTAAATCCTTGTAACTTGTGACCTACTTTCTTGGTGGCCATGATGTACTTTATTCTTAATTAATTCAATTTAAATTAATCTATATTTTTTTAATTGGATTTAATTTTCATTGTCTTTTTATCTTTTTTTTTTTTTTTTTTTTTTTTACAAAAAAACACAAACAATAAACAATTCTACACTGATTCACAGAAATATATCACAGCCATGGAAAGCCAGGCTCTGCCAACATAATGTGTGTACAATGGAGTTTCAAGCTGATGGTCACTTCCAAAAATTTTCAAAAAAAAACAATGTTTTTTCACGAACTTTTAAGGTATAGAATCTCAAAAAATGCAAGGCCATCCAAGTGAATTCACCAAAGTTGTGCACTTGACTGGTTGGTACCGGTCATTAGCCACTTTGCCAGAGGCTGACATCAGCGGGATCTTGCAATACATCTGGGAACGAAAAGTTGTCATCATTCCTGGGTTACACCTGTGCATTAACGTCATGGCACTTGACAGGTCACGGAATTTTCATTTTTCTTTTTTTTGTTTTTTTGGTCTTTTTTTCCCACATTTGGAGGCTAATTATACCTCAAGGGTTAGCAATGAACTTCAACTCAATATCCTGCTATGAGAGACATTCTTCTTAAACTCTTTTATTCTGTACACTAAAATTGTGATCTAACATAAATTTAAAGGTGTTCTGTCCTTTGTATATGTTTTTGGCCTCACAGCTTGAAAAGTTAGCAACACATTTTAAGGTCACAAGAGCAAAGTCCTTCAAGCCAGGTTTCACTATAATACTTGAATACTTCTTTTTTTTTTTTCCTAGCAAAAATGGGAGCTTGGATGCAGGGGACGCCTTTTCTCTGTGGTATCTTGCATTCAGAGGCAAAGTACAAAGTTGATGCATGTGAAGAGAGCTTCCACCCAATGCCAGCTGTCTGTCTTTACTGCTGCACCACTGAATGCTCCATCATTTAGCAAGTTTAGAGTGTCCTGCAAATTAAACTTGTCAGGAATCTTGGTTGCTTGCCCAGCTGTCCAGTGAATTAAATATGTCCGGATTGACACCAGTACAGTTTGACATCCATGGTTATGCCCTTTTTACCATGCACTTCTCAGCATGCACTGATGTGGCCCCGCTTATACATCCGCCATTAACCCTTTCCCCATTAAACTGGCCAAAACCAGCTGCTGGTCACATGTCATTTGCTTCAATGTTTTCAGCTAATTTCAACAGTAACAAAAAGTTGAAAGGCAATAGGAGATTGCTGGATCCATGCCCCCCTCGCCTCATTTATAACCTTGCTAATCACAGGTCTCATTTTGGAATGACTGTAGTCTAAAATTTCAAATAGGCTATCACAGGGATCCAGATACTTGACCTGGTGACCTACTTTTATGCATGACACTCTTGTGTCCAGATATACAGGTGAGTAAAGTTTCATGATTTTAAGTCAAAGCACAACAGAATCACAGCCCAGGCATGAAGTGTAACGTAGTTTTACATGAATGTATCACCGTGACCCAGAGACTTAACCTAGTGACCTACTTTTGTTTCATGACACACTGTAAGGTCAAGATATATATGTGTGTGAATTTCATGAAACTAGGTGAAATAGTACAGGATATATAGCCCCGACATGATTTTACAATGAACATGTCACTGTGACCCAGATACTTGACCTAGTGACCTACTTTTGGTACATGACACACCCTTACGTCCAGATACACCTGTGTGTAAAGTTTCATTAATCTAAGTTCAAGGACAAGTGAGTCATAGCCTGGAATCAAATAGCATGGACCAGATACATGGCCTGGTGACCTACTTTTGGTACAAGACACACCCTTACGTCCAGATGTACCTGTGTGTAAAGTTTCATAAATGTTAGTTGAAGGACAAGCAAATTATAGCCCAAACATGAAGATCAGACAGACAGATGCACTGAAAAAGCGATTACCATATGCCCTTTCTCTGGTAGGAGGGAGGCATAACAATCTGAATTAGAATTGCAGATGAGACTTATTAAGATAACATGCTCCAAGTAAACAGCTTTTTTTGACATGGGTTTGGAACAATGCCAGCGAAAGCTTTTGACTCAGAGATGAGAGCAATTCAAGGGGAAATGTCACATAGCTGATGGTTATTGCTCCCTTAGATGGCATAATTTTTCAAAAATCATTCTTTTTCTCACGAAAGTGGGAGTGCTTCTGCAAAAGGTAGTCTTACCGCACCATCAGTCATGTAAGTATGTCTTCACATACCAGATAAAGTATTCCCTCCTTTGAGACATCACCCCATTGAGACACCAACTATTCTCTTAGGACCACATTTACAAGGTCTCTTGTACTGCATTTCCAACTTATTTGACCTTCATTGAGTGGCCACCTGTCTTATGTGACCCCTCTTGGACCCTCCCTGGGGTGGATTTCCAAAAGAGGGACTACTGTCCGTCCATAATCACAAAATCATTCAGGATGCTAAGTAAGTTGCATCTTACCAGCTGTCGCACCTCCTGGTTAGCCTCTTTCTGAGCCCTGCTCACTTCCATTTTGCCGAGGTCTTGCAATCGCTGGATCTCGACGGCTTTGTTCTTGTCAGCCTCCATCACTTTCAGCAGGTTCTCCTCAAGCTGTTTCTTGGCACCTCTCAGTTCCTGCACGTCTTTGATCAGTTTGGCTTTCGCCTCGAAAGCACCACGTGCCGATCCTGACAAGCCACGTTGGACAATTTCTTGTACTTCATCTTGTGCGCGTTTAAGGTCACACTGAATTTTTGCGATTTCACCATCCTTCTGTTTGGTGACCATTTTGAGATCTGCCTCAAATTTTTTATTCAAGGCCTCTCTCTGTGCCTCTAGGTCCCGGTACTTTTCCTGAAGGAGTTTAGCTTTTTGATCCTTCAGGGCAATAGAGGATTTGTGTTGTTCCACTTCCTGGACTTGCCGGGTTGCCAGAGACTTTTCACGCCGTAGTTGCTTAACATTGTTGCCCTCTGCCTCGAGCTCGGAGCGGAGTTTAAGGACATATTCCTTCAACTCTGCCAAGCTCATTTGCTCAAAATGCTCAGTTGCAGAGCATTCTGAACGCTTCTTGCTGAACATCTTTGCTGAGTTACGTTTCAACCCAACAAAGACTGGAGTCGAAAATGGCACGTGATTCCGTGACTGTGGCTGAAAACAGAAAGAAACAATCTATCAATCTGGGAGATCACTTTTATGCTGTTTTTAAAGTATGTTTTCAAACGCGGGAAAAAATTTTTGTCTGCCGGTGGAATAGTCCATTTTTTGTGAACTCACAAGGTTCAATGATTAAATGTGAAATTTACAGTCATTTGAACATAATCATTGTCCACGTTTTATTTCAACCTCCTGGGACCATTCCGTGTTACATGCAGCAACAATCTCTTGTTTTTTGTCTGAGCAACTTTCTTATTTTCTTTTCTTTTCAATGACATATTCCTGTGGCACAGAAAATATATAGGTCAAGGTCAAGGTCAGCAAATCTTACATGTATGCACATTGGGTCCCACAGGCTGTCTGCTTTTAGGTTGTTGATGGACACGTTTAATGTGACAGGTCACGAAATATAAAGCAGATCCATAAATATTAGCATTTCTGTTTCTCCTCTGATAATGAAAGTAGGTTAAGGTCACTAAAAATAACTAGATGTGACTCTTTCATGCGAAAAACATTATGCATCCCCCAGTCAAGTGCCTCTCCCCAGAGGCCACCTTAGGCCTTGTAAGAGGGCCACCTTTCTTCTGCAGAAAGTTTGCCTTTCACCTTTGACGTCAAGGTCACCTCTTAGCAAATTTAATGGAAGTCTCACCTGGGTACATAATGACCAAGTTTGATGGACTTCAGTTATACCGATTTGACGATGTGGCAGGGAAACCATTTTACTTTGCAAGACATTGTGCCCTTGACCTATGACCGGAGGGTCATCCACTATCATGTGAAAAAAAAATCCCCAAATCTATGGAGTATCTGTAGCAAAAGTTTCAAGTGAATCTGGTTTGTGGTTTTGAAGAAGTCAAAATGTGAACTACCATTGCCGACCCCACTGACTTGCATGGTAATTAATAGGAATGCAAATATTAACCAAAAAATCAAGAAACTAAAAAAAAAAAAAAAAAAAAAAAAATTAAACATCCAAAAATCATTGAAGCATGATCATTTGAACACAGTTGGTAGATACCTACCCAATGTACAACCCAACCAAGTTTGAAAAGAATCTGGCTAATTGTTTTGGAGCAGAAGTTGAAAATGTGAATTAGCATTGCAATCTCCATTGACTTGCATAACATTAACAGGAATGTATGCAGTTTGACCTTTCACGGTCACTCAGGTTAAAAATAAACCATACAAATTGAAACCCCATAGATACTTTCCTATTAACATTTCATAATAACCTTGGGCCTATGAAGCACCATTAAGAAGGTATAAGCCAATATATGAACATTGCTGAGTCAGCAAAAATATGCAACAAGGATTTGACCTTGTCCTTTGATCTTAAGGTTATATATCATTATATGGGAAAAATTTCCCAGACCCATAGATTATCTCTACCACATTAGGAGGCAACAGGTACAGAGGGGTCAGAAATATAAGGAAAATAAGATATATGCAGCGGTATATATCATATATCAGCGGCATATGTTCATTTTTTGGGGAAATCTTAAAAAATCTCCGACGAAACCGCTCACCCAATTGCTTTGATATCCAACAGGGACGCTCCCGGGGACTCCTAGTTCTTAATTTGTTAACCAGAGGGCCCTGCGATTTTTTTCTATTTTTTTTAACAATTTTTTGTGTGTTTTTGCTATTTTCGACTTCTTCTCCAGAACCAGCACCCAGATTAAGCTGAAACTTGGTGGATACGTTCCTTAAAGAAGGGTCAAACAAAGCTGTTCAGTAGGTGGCACTGATGTGGATTTCTGATTTTTAACGATTTTTTTTCAATTTGGGTACTTGTCGGTCAATGCAACTTTCCTATTGATCACTATGTAAGTCAATGAACATTCTAATGCTAATTCACATTTTTGACTTCTTCTCCAAAACCGTAATCCAGATTAACTTCAAACTTGGTGACAATGTACCTTGGGTGGGTTTCTACCAATTTTGTTCACTTGGTCATGCTCCAGTGCAACATTCCTATTGTTTACAACGTAAGTCAATGGGAATTGCAATAGTAATTCACATTTTCGACCTCATCTCCAGAACCGTTAAGTAGATTCACTTCAAACTTGGTGGCAATGTGCCTTGGGTGGGTTTCTACCAGGTTTGTTCAAATGGTCACGGTCCAGTGATTTTTTTTATTTTTAATAAACTATTTTGTTCATTTTGGGGGGAAATCTTAAAAAATCTTCTTCTCCGAGATCGAGTTGCCAATTACTTTGAAATTGAATAGGGACACTTCTGGGGACCCCCAAGCTTAAGTTGTTCAGCAGGTGGTGCTGTGATTTTTTAAACAAAATTTTTTTTCATGAATTTTTGTGCATTTTTGCTTTTTTCAACTTCTCCAAAACCATCTCTCAGATTGTGCTGAAACTTGGTGGATATGTTCCTTGTGGAAGGGTCACATAAGGTTATTCACCAGGTGGCATTGCTGTGGATCCCTGATTTTTAACGAATTTTTCAATCTGGGTACTCGGTCAATGCATACATTCCTATTGGTTACTATGTAAGTCAGTGGGAATTGCAATGATAGTTTACATAAAACCTTTAACCAAATTTGTTTCAAACTTGGTGGGGATGTTTCTAGGGTGCGTTTCTACAAAGTTTATTCAAATGTTCACGGTCCAGTGATTTGGGGGGGGGGTTAGGAATTTTTATCTTGTTGATTTTACATGCCGATTGACTACCATGCAAGTCAATGGGGATTGCAAAGTCATTAGGGTTTGCAATGCCAATTGACAATTTTTGACTTCTGCAAAACCATCAGCTAGATTAACTTCAAACTTGGTGGGGGTGTTCCTTGGGTGGGTATCTACCAAGTTTGTTCAAATGGTCACAGTCCAATGATTTTTGGGTTTTTATAATTTTTTTTTTTTTGGGGGGGGGTTCATTTTTGGGGTAAATCTTCAAAAGTCTTTATCCTTGTATATACTTAGCCAATTGCTTTGAAATTGCATAGGGACACTTCTGGGTATGAGGGTGATACATGTACAGTAGGCAAGTGACCTTGACCTCATTTCCAAGGTCACAAGGCGAGGTGCATGAAATTCAATGTTTCTAAGGTAACTTGAGAACTATTAAGGGTAGGACATCATATTGCACATGCTAGTTGTCCTGAATAAGAGCCAAACTTACACTGTAGAAGAGTGACCTTGACCTCATTCCCAAGGTCATAGGGCCACTTGCTCAAATTTTACTGTTCACCTGACAAGTTGAGAGCTATTTGAACTTGGACCTTGATGTTGAACATGTTGGTTGTCCTGAGCAAAGGCCAGACTTAGACAGTACATGGGTGACCTTAACCTCATTCCCAAGGTCACTCGGACCCAGACACTTACTTGAATTTTACTTTTCATTTTGTAAGTTGAGAACTGTGGAAGGTAGGACCTTGATGTTGAACTTGTTGGTGGTCCGGTATTTAGGGAAGATTGATACTGTACATTAGTGACCTTGACCTCATTCTCAAGGTCACAGGGCCACTAACATGGATTTCACTGGTCGTGTGATAATCTGAGAAGTATTTGTACTGTGACTGATCTTGCACATGGGGATGGCCCTCTAGGAAAGTTAGATTCAGAATAGGTCAGTGACCTTGACCTTATTTCCAAGGTCATAGGGTAAGTTAGTCAGCTGAGCACAGGACTGTCACAGTCCTCTTGTTGTTTTCTTTGTTCAGAACTACACAGGAGATGTGGCAGTGCTGCTACTGTTTGAAAGAGAAAGGCTAACCCCCCCCCCCCCCATCTTCCATCCACACATTCGGCATGTATACACCTGAGAAGTTTCTAGACCCACTCCTGGATACTAGAGATCATTTTTCATTCTATCCCAGCTTTGCATGTGGTTCTACTTTGTCTGCAAACAGACTGATTTATTGCTAAGCAAATCTTTTCTAGCAATTTTGGTTTCTTGGGTGATGGGCCGGGACAGGGGCACAGAAGGGAGAGGCTCAAAAGGCTTCCACCCACCCATGGTTTAACTGCAGGTCAGGCTTCCATGATAATTCTCAAGATATCAATAGACATCTATTAAGGTAATACAAGGTGCTGAGTCTTGTGACCAGGGTCAGCCTCCATTTCACAGACAAGTGTCCCTCTTGTTTGACAAGTTTCAGTGCCTAGTTTCCCCTGCAGAATTTTAGAATGTCTCTGTATTAATTAAAACATTACTTTTCAACATGGGGTGTTTGTATTTGGTTTCACCATAATGTAATCATTGATGTTTCACAAGTTGTTTCCAGAAATTTGGCTGGGGAAGTCTAGCATGAATGGGTGATATTTGATTCAACAAACCCAGCTATACAGGAAGGCATCAGCTCTCAATCATCACCAGGAAACTCGCCCTCTTCACTCTCTTATGTCTTGCCACTCCCCCTACTGATCACTTACACAACTCCTAAAATAGAGCTGATACAGATATTCTGGCTCAACATTTTCTACCATTCCTTGTTCAGTTTGGGGATGCCTGGTCCATGTACATCTCATGCCTGGACCAGTGCCAACCACAGTTCTCTGCCTCCAAACTTTTTTTTTTCGCTGCCGATGTATTTTGCTAAAAATACCCAGGAGAAGAAACTTCCAAGTGTATGATCGTTCATATCTGCGATAAAGTATGAACCATGTAAAATATACTTCATCTCATGTTTATGTTTGCTGCTGTAATTAACATCTGAGTAATTGCTCTTGATTTCGTTTGAGTGTTTGCTCCTGCCAAAATATGCAGTTTAATTTTGATCCATAGCGAGGGTCTTGCGAATTGCCACATGCAAAAAGTCTGTCATTTGTCATTTTTGTGTTGCTTTTATGCAAATTTTGTAAAATTAACATAGATGTGAGTTTTCTTTAAAAAAAACTCTCCGACTGCATTTTCTCATGAACGATTCTTCTTGTTTCATCAAAGACCCTGAGTGGGTTATACAATGATTGGCAGCCTGTTATCAGTTGTTAAGCAGGAAAGCCATTTCAGCTACCACTCCAAAAATCCTAGAGCCAATCTAGCTGACAACAGATTTTAACTTTCTGCCATGAAAAACTTGCAGAAATGAGCCATTCTCATAAATCTCTTCTTTTTTTTTTTTTTTGTTTTCTTTTGCTTCATCAAGAATGATATCTACACAGATAATCAGTCAACAGCTTTCCTCAGCACATCCTGTGAGCAGAGTGAAAGAAAGCTGTTGACTCAGTCCCCAAAATATTAAATAATTTTACGGCTAAGTGAAGTTGTCGATGTCAATACACTACTTTCACAGCTTTGTCTGATGGCCTGGAATTTTCTGTGGTGAGACTGACAGGAATGTGCCCACATTAAGCGTTTTTGACACCTGGTCATTCCAAAACCCACACAGGTTAGCTGTGCAGCACTATATGCAGTTGGTTCAGGAATAGGATGCTGTCAGTGTTCTGTTGTTGACTCACCACAATAACTACACACCTATGGCAGCCACAACTCTTACTCAATCTATTACCAGACACACTCAGCAGGTTTTTTGTTTGTTTTCTTTTTTTTGGGGGAGGGGGTATCCCCTGGAGCGTTGCTTGCCGAAATTGCATTGAGGAAAAAACTGTTGGCTCTCCGTTTATTATCTAAGGGACTTTCACCTTTACAGACAAACGACATGTATTGTGTGCAAGTGAAAACTAACAAATAACAGAAGGCCCATGGGCCTAATGCTCTGCAGAACACCATCACCAAAGTATAAGTTTCTGAAATGTATTCAATCTTCCAAATTAACTGGCCTGGTGACCTTACAAAAATTGGTCAAGGTCACTGATCTTATATAACGTATTAGCATTGGACATGACCTATATATCGTATAAATTTGACATGTTTAATTCACTTGTATGGAATTTTGTATCTTTCAAGACATTTTAACTCATAATTTCCATCAAATTATAGGTGGCGCCATTAGTATCATAAGTAACTGACATTTTGACTTCTACAATCCCACCAAATTCATGAATATCCATAAAAATTAAGGATGCTGGACTGATAACAGGATTTTCACATTTTGACCTGTATATTACATAATACTATAGGTGGCGCCACCAACATTGACATTGACAAAGATTTTCCCACACTTGATAAGTCCTTAGTTATATGGGCCTACCAAAAAACTAGGGGGTGCAGAGCATTAACAAGATGACCCCTATATTCCAAATGGCCATTTGACCTTGACCTTCAACGTGCATTAAAAAAATTCCTGCTGTTCAAAATGTGTGTCAGCATCCAGCTTTCCATATATGGTCTGGTTTTTTTCACATTGGGTAATAACATTTTGAGTTATTGAAGTTCTAAAAACAATAAACTTGGACAAGTAACAAACTCTGTAAATATTGAATCCGAGTGACCCAAAAAGTTGGTCACCATGTACAGTTTTATGTACAATGTAAACAAGTGCAATTTTGATCTGGAGGCTCAATTCTCTTTGCCACTGATGTCCAAGCTACACCCTGCCATTACAAAATCACCTCTTTCAACTTTATCGGCATGGTGACCTCATAAAAATAGGTCAAGATCACTCCTATTACATAACATTCTAGTATTGGACCTGGTGTGTGTGTGTGTGTGTATATATATATATATATATATATATATATATATATATATATATATATATATATATATATATATATATATATATATATATATATATATATATACATATATATATATATACATATATATATACACACATACTATAAATTTAGCAAGTTTAATCCAATTACTTTTCGAGATACGGAATTTCATGTCTTAAAACACACTTTGGCTCATAACTTTCGTCAAATTGTAGGTGATGCCACTAATATCACAAGTAACATAGACTTTGACCTCTTCCACAATCCCATTAAATCTCATGAAGATCTATCACATGTTAAGGATGCTAGAGCGCTCACAAGATTTTCACATTTTGACCCATATATTGCCGTAAATAATACTGCAGGTGACACGGCACCACCAATATCAAACTCAACCTAGATTTTCGTACACTTGACAAGTCCTGACAATTATCAAAATTATATGGGGTTATCTTGAAAATTGTGGACGGTATCACACTCAAAAGCAACAGGTTTTGAGATGAACGGCAGGATGGATGGAAGGACAGATGAGTGATCGCATATAAGCTCTGTATCCTTTGGTCAGCAGAGCTAAAAACACGGACTGACATTCAAACATTATTTCTGGTTGTTGTCGACCAATTTGCCAATCCAAGTGTAAAATGTGATTGCTTCATGGCCAACTAGGTGTAACTGTAACATGCAATTTAGTTGGTAGCCATAGGCCAATCAAATGAAATCTACACATCACATTATTGGTCCATTTTTGGTGATACCAAATCCCTGTCTGCTTGTTTCATTTTGGTACATGTACATCAATTGTCGAAACTGAGGAGTGACAATTTGTACCTAAATCAATTTCTTTTTTTGACACATCACATTATTGGTCCATTTATTGTGATACAATATCCCTGTCTGCCCATCTCATTTTGGTACATGTACATTGTCAAGCAGAGAGGCATGACAATTTGTACCTAAACCAATTTTTTTAACCAGCAACCTTTGGCACCTAAAGCTTGGCCAAAAAATGGGAAATGCACGTCAACTTGGCCCCTCATATTTATTCCCCAAAAAGACCAGTTCACTGGGGTAGATATGTGTGCAGGCCATGATCAACACAGTTGACTGCACACAGGCATAATTTTATATATGTACATATAAATTATAATGAAATTTGGGGTTGTAGGCATGGGATTTGTCAGTTAGTTACTTTGAAATGCAGCTAGACAGCTACATGTAGACCAAGGAGAATAACATCAGCTTTGACTTGTTTGTTTATGTTGATGAATGAAGATCAACCAGGAAGAAAGGGGACAGTTGTAGTTTTGCAGATGAGGGCCGACACTGAAGCATTTTGTGCTGCCACAGGCTTGAGATAGGTCACATTTCCACTCATCCCTTGTCAACAAACTTGTCACTGCTTGCATTGCTTTCAACCATTTTTTTAACTAAAAAGACAGTACAAAACTTCATGGTTATAAATTGTCTCAAATGTATTGGTAAAGGCTTATGCCAGGTTATGTTCCCATAGTAAGTGAAGCCCTTCGCCATTTCCGTAACATTCATGAAATGAAATGCTACCAGCAGGGTTGATGAAGTGTCTTCAATGTGCACTTGTAAATGATAAAATGCGTTTTCATTTAAAACTTCATTAATGAGTGTCTGCCTCTAACACACAGACTTCTTGATAATGACATGGGGGGGGGGGGTGCCCTCCCATTAGTGCCAATCCTAGGTATGCACCACTCTGAATGCCCTTTTTCAGCAAAACTTCCCAAACAATGGCAGTATTTTTGCCAAAAAATCTGTACACAATGGTAATAATTCCCCTTCATGACCCAACATTTGAAAGATTTCCCTAAGTTCAACATTTTCTTCACAGAGCACTTTTCATGTCAAATTTCGGCCATACTGTAACTTGCTTAAATTTCCCAGTATCCTTTTATTTTCGCTTATTTTGCTGATGGCACATATACACAAATAGTATTGTAACATTGTTTCAATAGGAATTATGTCCAAAATAGTGAAATAAAACTACAATGAAATGTTAAAAATACAAAAAACGTGAAAATTTTTACACGCAAAAAATCTTGAGCAATTTACAGTATTCTCTATTTTCGTTTAAAATTACTAAACAAACTTGAAAGGTATCATTTTTGGTGAAAAATGCCTTTAAGAAGGACGGTTTTTCCAAAGAGTCAGCTGCACAACCCCAGTAGCCGACCAAAAATGTATGCCACTTTTCGGAAGTACATGTAACCCTCTCCTCCGGCCTTCCAGCGCTGACTCAACGGAGTATTCCTGAGATTTATTAGGTTTTTAACTTAATTTCAAATTTTAAAAAATCGGGAAAAGACAGATTAGCAAATTGCGCATTACGTCCTGTATAGACGACTTTTTGGAGCTTGAGTGGGCACAGATTTGAAGCAATGAAAAAATGTTCATGTTTAAAAGGATTCGTCAGTTTGCCGCTTGCATTTGCGGCATCACGTGTCTATAAATAGCTTGAGCATCTCCGTCTTGGCCGCATCCACCATCTTTCTCACATCATCTCTTTCACGTCCTCTCGACCGCAAATGTCTCATTGACAAGCAAGACTGGTCCACAAAATGGACACATCAAATGCTAATGAACCTACCTTGTCAGTTTAACTCCTTAACTATACCATCTCTGGCAGAATACGGCGGGTTTCGCCCAAGTGTGGCGGGGGAGCCAACAACTTGCGTCCTATCTGGTAGGCTTGCTTTCAGTTTCTGATTTGCATGTGCACTTGTCTGTGTGAACTGTGCAGCACAGCAAGTTGTAATCGCGGAAGGAAAATAGTACCAAAAATTTTTATTTACAATCAGGAAACAATAACACAAATTCAAACTGTTATTTCTTAACCCAACTTTTGTGGCTCTTTGAATGCGATTTAATTTGTTTATCTTTTATAATAGTCACTCTTCACGATCAAATGCGGTGAAGCATTAACTACGACTACGAGGTGGAAATTCGGCCACTGTCGGCATGGTTCATCCGCCACACGTGGTCAATGATTGATGTCAACAGACTGAATGATCACGACGCAGGACGACATTTATAAGATAAGATAAGATCATTTTTATTTCAGACTCGAAGTCCAAACTTATTACATACAAATTAAAGTGGTTTCATGCACATTGTACAATAACTACAACAAAATTTAAGGAATTACTTCGGCTTATTAATATTATCCTAGACTATAAATTTACATGTGTAGTGCACCAACTCTGGTACCTGTGTACAGATAAGCTATTTTCCATGCTGAGGCAGCTATATTCTGTAAAATATTGAGTTTCCACTTCTTTCTAATATCTGCTAAAAACTATATACATTTTTCCTTATCAGTTCATCAATGCTCACTATATCTTTAGTTTTTAACAACATACTCCCGAATACTTGTGAACTTAGATATCTTAAGAAAATGAGAAAAGAGTTATAAGCTGTTCTAAGTTTGTTTGACTGCTGTACCTTATGTCATGGCAACTAAGTAAGACTTAGTAAAAGAAATGCGTGAAAAGAAATATTCTGTATTGGACATATTTGGGGTTAAAATATTTAATTCGATATCCAGTATATTTTTTTTTACAAAAATTCAAGAACCAGTAGAAATAAATAGGCCAACACATTTATTTTCCGTAACAATTCCAATTCCCACCGTATTACAGATCCAGGCCTTTTAATATTCGATTTGCGTGCAGGGTTGCGACATCTGAGACTGGACAATCTGATTTTTATTGACATCTTTATTTTTCCAGGACAACGACAAAAAACTCTTCTTGATTCTCGATTGGGGAAGGCACAGGGGCAGCCAGCAGAATAATTGACTGGGACCCATTTTATCGGGTTTAAGTGAAAATAAACGACACAAGTCTGCATGACTAAAACTCTGCCATCCATTATAGTTTCATTTTCAATTCCAAGAAAAGATTAATTTAGCTCTCTCTCTCTCTCTCTCTCTCTCTCTCTCTCTCTCTCTCTCTCTCTCTCTCTCTCTCTCTCTCTCACACACACACACACACACACACACACACACACACACACCTTGATAGACCTATACGGCTATACGTGGGCTGACGAATAGTTTTGCTTCAAACTTAAGGCCAGACAAACATCTAAAGATGATTGAAGGGGGCAGGGGGAGGGAAGGGTAGGGCCCTAGTTCTGTGATTGGTGCAAATATGTGCCAAAGCGCAAGGTGAAGACAGTTGAGGCCAATACAGATAGCCTGTCCAGCACGGCGCTCAGCGCATGAAACATTGCCCGAAAAATGTGCAACATTTCGGCCTACACACAATTCACTTGAACGCGCACAGTTATCATAACACTGTATGCTTTGCTAATAACACTACAACCAACTGATGTAAGCGGAAATAAACATTATACGAAAGCAGATTAAACTAAAAAAGAAGATTTGCTTCAAAGCAAATCTGTCTGTGGGCCTTCAAAAGTTGTAAATATGGCTAGATGGAAATTTCAAAGGCTCGAATGACCTTAACCATTGACCTCTGGAAGTTACGTGTAAATTACAAGAATATGCATCGTTGCAATATCTACAGTTTGAGACCGACATGACTGAAATTGAATGAAAATTGACCAAATTATGGCCACAGGACAATTTCAAAGGCCAAATGACCTCAAACTTTGACCTTTAGATGTCACATGTTTTTTTTTTCAAATGTACAGTGTTACAATATTTATAATTTAACATGAACCAAATCAGATTACAATTAACCAATATGTGGCTATATGAAAATTTCAAAGAGCAAATAACCTTGACCTTCGACTTTTAGAGGTCACATGTAAATGCAAAATTTGTGCAGTGTTGCAATACCTACAAGTTGAGTCCAACATGATTGAAATTGGATGAAGATTGATCAAGTTATGGCTGGATGAAACTTTCGAAGGTCCAAATGACCTTGACCTTTGACCTTTGACCCTTAAAGGTCACATATACATTACAAAAATATACAGCGTTACAATATCTACAATTATAGCCCAATATGAACCAAATCAGATGAAAATTGATCAATTTGTGGCTAGATGAAAATTTCAAAAGCCCAATTGACCTTGACGTTTGACCTTTAGAAGTTGCATGTTATCACAAAAATATGCAGTGTTGCAAAATCTACAATTTGGGTCCACCATGGTCAAAATTGGATGAAAATTGACAGTTATGGCTGGACGAAAATGTCAAAGGTCCAAGTGACTTTGACCTTTAGCCTTTAGAGGTCATATGTAGATTACAAAAAAGAGCAGTGTCATAAACCTATAAATTGAAGCTGGATTGGTTACCTGCATCTATGATAGTTTTGGAGATATTCAAGTTTAAAATTTCAAATGCCCCTTATTTGCATAATCTTCAACATATTTTCTCCTGTTTATCTAAAGACACAAATTCATGTATAGACCTATCATCATGCATGCCTTGTTTGAAGTTTTTGAGTGTAATAGTGTTCGATAAAACTGACGAACAAAGTCTTGCAGTAAAGGAAAAGAAAGAAAGAAAGAAAGAAAGAAAGAAAGAAAGAAAGGAAGGAAGGAAGGGAGGAGAAGAAGAAAGAAAGAAAGAAAGAAAGAAAGAAAGAAAGAAAGAAAGAAGAAAGAAAGAAAGAAAGAAAGAAAGAAAGAAAGAAAGAAAGAAAGAAAGAAAGAAAGAAAGAAAGAAAGAAAGAAAGAAAGAAAGAAAGAAAGGATGTCTGTGCAGCACAGACATAATAATGAACTCTAGGAAAAAACAGATTGTCTGTGTCAGCACACAGACATCACAATCGCACTGTGTGCACCACCAAATAGGTCTGGAACTGTAGATACAAATTACAGTTTGGTATCTAAATGTTAGCTCTCTGTCATAGTCTGCATTTTAAGGTATTTGAAATCTATTTGAAGACAAGGTCTACAATTTCTTTGGCGCAATGAAGTTACTAATTGACTGCATCCTCTGTGTGTGTGTGTGTGTGTGTGTGTGTGTGTGTGTGTGTGTGTGTGTGTGTGCGTGCGTGCGTGCACTTCATTTAGATTACATGTACATTTATGTGATGTCAGCTACACGTAACATTTATAAGTATGTTCGCTTTAATAATTCCGTAATACATCAGACTGGAATGTTTGTATTAAAAACACAATGGCACCGAAACAAGACTTGCTTTGGTTTCCCGATGATGACCCGATTTTATTTAAGGCTTCAATTTTTCTTCTAAATGTCAAATTTTATTAATGTGATTTGTCCTTCATAGAAAATAAATTGTTATAATGATTCAGAACTTTACAGTTTTTCGGTGAGTGGTATGGAATAGGACTTTGCTCTTTGAATATCGGACTTGATAGTGTTCAAACGGTACTTGAGCTTATAGATTTTGGTTTGTAAAGAAGTTTCTCTTTATCTTAAGAAGAAGAAGAAGATGAAGAAGAAGAAGAAGAAGAAGAAGAAGAAGAAGAAGAAGAAGAAGAAGAAGAAGAAGAAGAAGAAGAAGAAGAAGAAGAAGAAGGAGAAGGAGAAGGAGGAGGAGGAGGAGGAGGAGGAGGAGGAGGAGCAGCAGCAGCAGCAGCAGCAGCAGCAGCAGCAGCAGCAGCAGCAGCAGCTTTTCAAATTGTAAAAAGTTGCACGCCTATAAACAGCAGAGATGCCAACTGTACCTCATCTTTAGGGACAGTCCCTGAAATTAGCTGAAAATTTGTGACCATCATCCGAATTGAGTATTTGCTGCTGTAGGCCTATTCTTCAATAATTATTTTGTGTCAGTGGTAATCAGGGCACCGGCTGTCACTGGCTGTCACCTAGTAATTCTGCTATCAGCTAGAAACTCTGCTGTCACATGATGACTCACTGTGAAGCCATACTATCAGCGGCTTCGTCAGCAGTTTGAAGGAAGTCACAATGACAACACCGAGAGTGTATTAAAAGAAGCTCCCTTGTAAACCATAACATCAGTTCTTACTGAGCCACAGATATGACCACTATCGAGCTGAGTGAGAGAGAAAAAAAGGTTTTGGATGTGAAACCTGAACCCCATTGTATTTCCGTTATCCAATGGAGGGAATCTTGTACAAACAGACATAATGTACCAACCATGTATACACATGCATCTGTGCAGGTGACACTGCAAAGATTAAATGCATTTTTGTAAGGAACATGTGGAAAAGGAAGGGTTAAAAAAAAAACTATGAAGAAAAAGTGGCATGACACAGACTGTCGGGATCTTTATAAGGATATCAGGAAAACGGCATATACATGGCATACCCAGCCCTTCAACACTAATCTACTGCAGCAATTCCAGTGCAAACGGGAAAAAAATAAGAAATACTTCATTAAAAAAAAACATTCATTAAAAAATAATTTGATTAATCTGCGAGTAAAACTAGAGTCAAAGGACCCTTCAGTGTTCTCGAATCTTTATGACCATCTAAACATTTTTACTGGGACTCCACAAACCGTACCAATGCAACTGAATGGGTTGATTATTTCAAAAAGTTAGTTTTTCAATAAACCTAGGAAAGACCAACCTCAGGTCAAGGCCATAGAAAGCTTTATTAGGCAAAATAAAGATAAGATTTTCAATGAATTAAACTTTAAAATCACTCTGGGCGAAATTCGCTGAGGGCCAAAAAGGGGCAAGGTCCCATGCACAGATGGCATAAGAAACGAAATCTTTAAAAACAGTTCGAAATGAAATTCTAACTTCATTAGTTTATCAGGTCTTTAACAAGATACTAAGTCGTAGCCGCTTTCTTGAAATTCGGCGGCAAAATATCCTCAAGCCTGTACACAAAAAAGGCGTCCCTTACAAGCCAGAAAATTACAGAGGCTTAGTCCTGTCTACTCCTGTCTATGAGTTATTTTGTTCTATTCTCAACTCCCATTTACATAGCTTTTTAGAGACCCATAGCATAATACCAAGTGACCAAATAGGTTTCAAGAAAGACAGCAGGACAGCTGATCATATACTAACTTTGACAACCTTAATTGATAATTATCTTAATCATGATTCTAAACACTATCCTTTTTTTTCTAAATGAGTTTATTGCACTGATTAACCAGGATTTTAATATACAATACCTCCCCACAACCCCACCTGACAAGGGGGTGAGCGGAAGAGGACGGAATATTTTTCAACCATAACAAAATACATGTACATATTTTTTCAACTGTGGCAATGTATTAATAGCACCTGTCTATTTTCATCTCATGTTACACATGTTCTTATGATTGAGTTCCAATTTCTCTTAGCCATAATTCCTGCTCAAAAATGAATTGCAGGTTAAATTGCTCGCCATATTTGTACTTACTTATACACATTTTTGCGATCAATAAAATATGGTTTATCAAGTCAGCTTCTCTTGTGTTTTCTATACGAAATATTACTGTAAGTTCATTTAATTTTGCTTTATACCCAGCAGCTTGTTGCAAAGCGTCCTCTACAACCTTCCAGCATGAATAAAAAACGTTCCATATATTTTTTCATACTTGCAGTTTTCATTATCTGCTTTTCCCATTTTTTTTTTTCAACAAAATTCTAGTGGGGTAGATATTGCGCAAGGTTTTCCATTGCAGGACTCTTAATCTTACTTCCTTAGTGCAAGTGAATGGAATTAACGATGTTTTGGATGTAAGAATGAAGTTAGGATACTTTCTTTGCCAAAACCCTTCAGCAGATGGTATGGCTGTAATTTGTTGTTGTAACACTCTTCGAAATTCTCCGCTTCTAAAACCTCCAATTCCTTTCCCACAGATTAATATTACCTCTTTCTTGTTCCTTCATAGTTGTTAATGTGGCACCGTGTTGTAAGGCATTTAACACTGCATTATACTGAAGTAATAGATTGCCTCTGTCGGGTATTTTTGTTTTTAATTGCTCATATGAAATCAGATGTCCTCTTGAGAACAGATCCTTTACACACACAAAGCCATTTTCTACCTAACCCTGTATAAATAGTGGTGAATTGTGCCAGCGTATATCGCTGTTGTTCCAGATCAGAGGAGACGCCATGATCCTGTTGTTATCTAACCATGTGTGTAACACTTTTTTTCCAGAATGTGGGTTTAATTAGACCACTTCCTTTGAAATTCTTACCATCAACGCTGCTCTGAAAAACAGCCCTACTTTTACCAAATTTACCATAAAAGTGT